>JADRCH010000004.1:30821213-30850258 GCA_019843965.1 Rhynchomys soricoides | reverse complement strand
AAGAAGAAGAAGAAGAAGAAGAAGAAGAAGAAGAAGAAGAAGAAGAAGAAGAAGAAGAAGAAGAAATAAAACTTGGCTGCAAGCAATCTTTGATATTGGTGCCAATTTTAGACAACATGGACAAAATTGATTGTATTTTTCAAGACTATATGAATACAGATTAATATGATTGACATTATAAGAAATTAAATTCATTATGTTGAAATTAGAAGAAAGCATGGGTGTCACTTCATGGTATAGTAAAATAAACATTCAGAATAAGTGAGCATTCTAAAGCATTGTATCTATGAATTCTTCAGTTGGTTAGTCACTGAAAAGATACATGGTTTCATAAAAATAATCCATACATATCAAAAACAACACCAAAGCAAAAAAAAAAAAAAAAAAAAACAAACGAAAGCATTAATGAAAGTAAAGTAAAAATTGGGCAAGTGGGGAGGAAGAAAAGTTTGGTGACAGCAAAAGGAGGTGATAAACTCAAATGAAGTACAACAGGTGTCTCATAATAAGATCCATTCTAAGGGGATTGTGTTCTTCTAGAATATTTTTTATGTCATAGTGAAGGGGTATTTGATATTTGAATTATTTAAATGTAGCTTGTAAGTTTCAGCAAAGCTCAATTGTTTGCATAGAGAGAATAATAGTTTATCTCATTCCAAAGATGCAGCATTTCTATGTCAAGTCATGTAAAGAGAATTATTATTATATTTTACTAAAGTGATTGCATTTAAATATGATAAACAACTGATCATTAGCTTTTAAGCAAGAGTAGAATATCTGATAGGGAAGTGGAGTAGACAATTTATTAGAATTAATTGATATCCCTATAATGTTTATCTTTTCTTTGTAAATAGATCTTCAGTCAGAAGAACCTAAAGAGCAGTAAGTGTGAAACCAGAAATGATTGTCTAGAAATGATAGCGTTTGGGGTAGTTGACTCAGAAATTGACCAGAGTAGTACTTGGCAATCTGAAAGTAAGCAATCTGAAATGGCTTTACTAATGAGGAAGACTAATAAAGAGAATTTCCTAAATGTTGTGAAGGAGTAGCTCTATGGATATTCACAGGATGATGATATCAGGTACTGAGTTGGGGAAGAAAGAGGAACCAAAATCTGTATCTTAACCAGATGACAGACCTATCCATGATTTCTATTTGAGAAAAGACAAAAGGAGATAGCATTTAGTAGATCATTAGATTTAAACACTGTCTAACTTTAAGACTTGGAAATTTGAAAGAAAGATGTAGCTTATTAATATTCTACAAGGAACTATAAAAACAAATAATGCTGCTTGGCCCTAATAGAACAGTAGATGTAATTTTAATAATAGAAATACTTAACACTTGTTTTTTTGCAATGTATAAGCACAATGCTATCTAGCAATAGTGTTTAAGTATTTCATCACAAAAGTAATAATAACAGTTATTATTCATACTTTAAATCTGAGTACATTGAATGAAAGTTGTTGATGTTAAGTAATTTTGTTCTTTTTTAAAATACACGTATATGGGTTCAACTCAAAGTCTTGAATATGAATTTATTTGACATCGAAGTATGTGTGAGAACTATGAATTGCAATTCTTTATTGTTTCTCTGGTCATGACTTAATTATAACTAGCATTGAAAACTACTGAACATAAGATTTTAGTGGTATATAAGTCCCCACTCTAGGTTTCTTACATGTTATTCAATATATATTAATTTTTGTGCAACCAATTCAAAAATCTCCTGAAAGTTTCAAAATTAGAAGTTTCCAGGAAGGTTAAAATGTCATTCTGGTGTCTTTTCTAATGGACTAGTTATAACACATTTCGTATAGTTGGACAATCACCCCATGTCAACCGTAAATGCATCAGTGTAGTAGAGAAGGGACTCTAGGCAACCCACTGGCATTCCTTTGACCTGGAACGTTATGCAATCTCAAAAGCAGTGGGGAAGAACAGTGTGAGCAGGATGACCATCTCAAAAAAGGGCTCAGAAGTACTAGAGGAAGAGGAAACTGGTGTGATTGGGTAAAGAAGGTATACAGCCAGGCTTCTCATTGCGAGCCCAGCATTTTACAATAAAGATACCTCCAGATTAAGAAACTGTTCTGTGTTCTGTGAAATGTTCATCTAAATCTATCAAATATATCCTCTGATTGAATTTGCTTAATTACCAGATTCTCTTGCAGTAATCAAAATGCTCCTTAATAGTACCACATGTCCTGGGAGAGTTACACCTCTGACACAGACAAAACACAGAGAAGTGTTTGTGTCCATATATGTACAATACACAAACAGCAACAAAATCTCGAAACTTTTAATAATAACTCACTATGCTACTACAGTTATATAGACATGGAATCAAGTTTTAATTAACTGTTGCTTATAAAATAGGTTGTGATATTTCAGTTAAAACATCGCAGTTTGTAATAAAGACTTCAGAATCTCTTGTGAAAATTTTTAAATTAATTAAAATTATGCCTCATTTCCCCAACATTTTGTGAAAATACTTGTTATAAATGTTCAAAAGAAATATGTGATACCATTAATAAAAATACTAAACACCTTCTATAAACATCAGTATTGTTTCACTCCTTGAATAATAACCTGTTTTTCTCAAGTTATGCAAGAGCAAATGACTCTGTACTTTATTTCTAGCAGGACTACCTGAACTACTAATATTAAGTTAATTTATAACTATAAATATGAATGAGGACTAATTTCAACATTTCTATATCCCATGCTGTGCTGATACTAAAAACTAATATGAAATGGTCCAAACAGAATTGATCAAGCTTACAAATTGGTCAAGGTTACAAATGTTTGGAAAAAAAATCACCGTATATATCTCATTTTCTCAGTGAACAACTTATAAATTGGACATTCACAGAGTCATAAGATTATTAACTATCCTTTCAGAAGTCAATTTTATGCTTCCTAAATTAGATCTAGAGCCAGTCTATTCTGAGACTACGGCTGGGAATAATACACAGATCTTGTCAAATCATTTTTTCCCCATTTTCAGCTAAACCACATTCAATTCAATAACAACCTCTGAAAACAAAAAGGAATCAATAAAACTAAGTTTTAGGAAACTTCTGTGTAGATATTACTATTAAGCTTCAGAAGGTTTTATAAAGATAAGTTACTAGCTATAACATTGCCTCTGAAGCATTTCACACAAAAATCAATCCATGGAATTGTATGTTTATGTGTTCTAAATTTAGTCTCATCCCTTCTAATTTCAATTAGTACTTCTTCAACGTTTCTGTGCGGCTTTATATGTTGTTTCTGTGGTAGTGATAGTACAATGCTTGGCAGGTATAAGCTATACTGGGTACAGAAGCTTCAACAATCAGCTATAGTCATAGTCATTTTGATTTGCCCTTTGTGTTCTAATAAGGAAGGTTGCTGCATTGAGCTTCAGTTCATAGAATAAACAGTACAGACAGGTGTTCTATCTCATTCGTACTCATCACGATTTTAAAGTTCTGCTATTTTGATGCGGAATAGTAAATCTTGTTGTTCCTAACAGTTTATTTTGCAGGAAATCTGTAATAGTCTTTAAATAGTGCTCCTAAAACTACTAAAATGTGTATTCAGACAAAGTACCAGTTTCAAGATTAATTATAGATGTATGCCTCATATGGACACACTATGTTAAATTCAGTCCAAGGAGTTCTCTTGAGCCCTAACAAACTATGCATCATAAACAACAGTAGTTTAGCACTAGACAAACTTCTCAATTATAAGATTTTATTCAACTGTATAAAATGTTTGGATTTGAGGAGAAATGAAGCACAGACTGCCTTTCTTGTGCCACGGAAATGTTAGTAATCCCCCCTAAACAGACAGGAGCTGTTCTGATGCAACTTACAGCAAGGTCTTTATTCTATTGGAGCTAGCTTGCCCCCTCCTTTAATGCACCTCAGGCAGGACAGTTTTGGTAGTGGTGGGGAGCTCCCGAATGTCTATCAGGGCAAGACTTTATAGTAAACAGTAAATGGAGGGATGAGTGTGCAAGAAACTAATTTAAAAGCTACTATGACCTTTAACATAATTGGATGGTTCTGGGAGTCATATCATAAACTTAATTTCTGTGCCCTCTGCATTGGTGGTCATTAGGCAGGGGTGAGCTTATAACCTAGGCATGCAGGTTTGTAGGGGGAACAACGTGGAGACACTGTTCTTGTTGGGGATTAGCCTAGAGACTGGAGCTAGGCTCACATTTTGCAACTGAAACTAATATTAGCTACCAGCCTGTTAGTTTACCTGAATTCAAACTTAGGTCAGGTTCTCTAAAATGGAGTCTTAAGAGATTTAGCTTCTCATCCTCACAAATAAAATTTATCATATCTTTGATAATATGACCCCCAAACAACCACACCTGGTAAGATATTCCTAATACTTAAAGGTTTCTTTGGTATATGTCATTGATTAGATCCTCAGAAGAGAAAAATATTAAGTTGAGCAACAGAGGCCAATTCTATTGCAGTTAAGGTAAAGAAACTCTTCTTTTATTACCTCTAAATATGCTTAAATTTAAGCATATATTTGTGTTTTATCTTAATGTCTATTTTCTAATAAATAAAATTACTAGAGAAATTTCATCCTGGGTGCACAGGCATAAAAGAAGATACTAATCAGAGAACTGTATATGCAGATTGGAGCCCAGTAAAAGCCAACTTTGAGGACCTGAACTGAAAAGGCATGATAGCTAAGGGAGTACAAGGACAAATGGTGTTGGGTCTGTGAAACTCTGATTCATAAAGGCAGAAGAAACCTGTAACATACAAGGAACAGATATAAAACACATGTATATATACATTCTGCCCTTTAATAACATAGAAGAGTCATGACAGTCTTAGAAAGTAAATTCAGAATTGAGAAATAAGCATTATAATGGATTTATATCCTATTTTAACAATATCATTTCTTACTTGCTCTACTCATTAAATCCATGACAATGAACACAGTATACCTGTGCCTAGAACTGTTTTCCAGGACCAAAAATGTCCCCAATTAAAAAAAAAAATGCTTATGCCTTGGCTCAAATTTCTAATGACCTGAATGGTACCATTTACTTGACATCAGTTTTGTTTTTAATTAATGATTTATATTTTTCCACAATCCCTTACTATTTACGATATTAGTTTCTTCCTTCATTTCTTCTACTAGGCCTGGTGAAGACTTGAGCATAGGACCTAACACAATGAATATTTCATCTCTAATTGCAAGCTTCTGTTTTCAGGTTAAATGAGGGTGTTATCTTAGTGTTGGAGCTGAAAAAAAATGATTCAATTTTTAAAGCAAACTGCTGCCTATTAGACCTAATATTCTCATGGGTAACGAGGACAACAGAATGAAAAATGGCCAGGAAGTGCAGTGCTTTTGCCATCTTGTTTATTTCCCTGTAAATTAAAGACATTCCCACAGCTTTAAGATAAATGCAAGGAACATTAAGAACTAACAGATAAAGGGCAGATCAAAGAAGCTATTGACCTGTAAACCTCAGAAGCCTGTTTACAAATGACAGTATTCAACACAGTGATCTCATTTCAGAAGAGAAAGACTTTTAATGTTATATGACCCTTATGCCTTGGCATGTAAATGTCAAGTCCGTACAGCTCTGGGTTTCATTATGTTGAAACGTTTGGTTTCAAAAATTGCAGTTTGAATTGCAGACTTAACTTTCTTAAGAAAAAAACATGCAGTGAATTTTGGCAATCATGCAATGAATTTCCAACAGCATCTGAAATCACTGTAAATATACCTTTGTCACTGTCTGCTAGGTATTTATTTAAATCAGTATTCTGAGCATTATAAAGTCAAAAATCAATCAATCAATTCTGAAAATGTATAAAAATGAAAAATACTATGTCCCACAATATTAAATATTTATCCAAGATTTACCTCTTTATGTATAAATGAACAGATTATCTCATTAAAAAAAACCAGTAACATATTATGTTATTTTATTCTCTCAAAGATAACATATTAAAAATTATGAATATTGAGAAAAATGATAAATCTCTATATCATAGCAAACAATTTTCTAGCCTCTAAGAAGCCCCAGTTAAATACCCTGTGTAACAGCTGCAAAACCTCCATGTTGTCTGCTATGCTGAATCTAAAGAATCGCTTTGATTGCTTTTATGCCTCCCTCACTCCACACCTTCAGATTTTCATTGTCCTCCTCTCAACTCTGTCCATGTCTACATCTTAACAGGTCTCACAAAAATATTTGCTCATTTTAGTGTTGTTCTGCCTAAGGCAGTAAATGAAGATTCCAGCTGAGCTAAACAGGATACTTGTGCTTTGCTAAAACATTATGTGTTTTTGCTATGTTTGCACTATTTTCCCGTTATAGTACTTCTCAAGATTCTACCACCTTTACAGTCTACCTATATTACCCCCACAGTGCTCACAGGTATTCTTAAAAAAAAAAAAAAAAAAGTGTGAACTCTGCATTCTTCTTTAGAGTTGTTGATTTGGATTCCATCATCTGAGCCAGGAGCCTTCCTCATATAAGAGCTCCTGTGATGGATGGTGACCTCCTGTAATATTTATAGTACAGCAATGAAACCACTGGCTAGGGGTAGTGATCTGTGAATAAAACCTGCTAGGCTTGCTAACATACTGTTCTATAATTTAATTATGTGGTTAACAGCAAAATACATCTGCATGTTAGACAATTTTAAATGAAATAACTTCTAATAAGCACAGAAGCTGTACAAACCTTTTAATTAAGTAATACATATATGTTACAATATGCTACAGGGTTATGTTTGTTGTTTGTGGTTTGTTGTTGTTGTTGCTGCTGTTCCCATTATTGGGCATTACATAAGAAAGAAGCACTGTGTTGGTTAAGCCATGTCAGAAATATCTGCCTGTATACTTATAATACTCTTTCGGGGGAATTATTAATACGAATTCTGTGGTTATGTATTTTTCTTTTTTTCTGTCTAAAATGAGACTAAAACTTGCAGGAAGGTTTTAGCTTTTAGGATGGAATACATAGAACTTGCTAGTTTTCGATGTTGTGCATACACAAGCAAGACAAAAGTAAATTCACTTAAACTCGTCTCTTATTCTGTCATAGAACTTAAGTCATATAAACAAACCACTACCCTCTGAACTGAGAGGCAGAAAGAACAAAACAGAAGTGGAGCACCCTTATGCAAAAGTATAAGACTGGAAAATCTGCCTTGAACTAAGATCAAAGGAGACAATCCGAACTCCAATTGAAAATGTGCCAAAGGTTCACAGTATACATCTTTGAAAGCTGAAAGCAACTGAGAGGCCATTGTAGAAGTGATTGCACATATTCATACCTCTACTTGCTCAACTCTCCTAGCCACTCACAGTGTAGACCAGAGAAAAATGTGATAAGGCTTCCAAAACATAATTAAAATATTATACATTATATTTTTAAAAGATTTATTTTTATTTATATGATTACCCTATTTATGTCTTCAGACACACTAGGAAAGAGCATTGTATTTCATTACAGATGGTTGTGAGCCACCATGTGTTTCTCGGAATTGAACTGAGGACCTTTGGAAGAGAAGTCATTTCTCTTAACCACTGAGGCATTCATAGGGTCAGCAAATTGAACAGAGGTGTGTAGTAGTGGGGTATGGGGAGGTGGGGGTAGCCACTGCAAAGTCACAGATTCCAGGGAAGCAAGAAGTTTCCAGGACACAAAGGGAATGACATTAGTCAAAATACCCAACACAGTTGAGATAGAATCTGCAGAGACCATATCCAGTGGATAGGCACAGCCCCAGGTTGAGGAATGGGGCCATCCACCCATCTCAAAAATTTTAATCCAGAAGTGTTCCTATCTAAAGAAAATTCAGGGACTTAGTGGAGCAGAGACTGAAGGAATGGCCATACATAGACTGCCCCACCTAGGGATCCATTCCATCTGCAGACACCAAACCCAGACACTATGGCTGATGCCAAGAAGAGCTTGCTGACAGGAGCCTAGTATAACTGTCCC
The DNA here is from genome assembly GCA_019843965.1 of Rhynchomys soricoides. Lineage (NCBI taxonomy): Eukaryota > Metazoa > Chordata > Mammalia > Rodentia > Muridae > Rhynchomys > Rhynchomys soricoides. Next base: position 30,842,268 of record JADRCH010000004.1, on the reverse strand, counting down.
CCGAGAGGCTTTGCCAGAGCCTGACCAATATAGATGCAGATGCTCACAGCCAACCATCAGACTCAGCACAGAGGACCCCAAGGGAAGTGATAGGGGAAGGACTAAAGAAGCAGAAGGGGATTGCAAAACCATAGGAAGAACAACAATAGGAACTAACCAGACTACCATTCCCACCCCCAAAAGTTCCCAGGGACTAAACCACCAACCACAGAATACATATGGAGGGACCCCATGGCTCAAGCCTCAGATGTATCAGAGGATTGCCTTATCTGGCATCAATGGGAAGGGAGACCCTTGTTCCTTGGAGGCTCAATGCCCCAGAATAGGAGGACGTTAGATTGATAAGGTGGGAGTGGGTCAATGGGCAGGAAGAGCACACTAGTAGTGGTAGGGTGGGGGGGATTGCATAGGGGGCTCGCAGAGGGGAAACCAGGAAGTAGTACAACACTTGAAATGTAAACAAATCAAAAATATACACAAAATATTACACATTATAAATTTTGTTGAGAGGAATCTCTTCTTTACAAGGGCAGCCTGAAAAAGAACCAGCTTGTCAGAGCTTTTTTTAATCCATTCTTCGAACGAAGGACATCCGGGTTCATATAAGTTTCTGGGTTTAATGAATAATGCTGCTTTGAACACAGTAGAGCACATGTCCATGAGATATGGTGGAGCAATTTTTTGGGTATACTCCCAGAAGTGGTATAGCTGGGTCTTCAGGTAGAATGATTTTAAATTTTCTGAAAAAACCAACAAATTGATTTCCAGAGTGGTTGTACCAGCCTGGAATCCTACTAGCAGTGGAGGAGAGATTAATTTACACAATGGAATATTATTCATCTATTAAAAATGAGGACATCATAAATTTTTCTGAAATGAATGGAACTGGAAAATATCATCCTGAGGTAACCCATAGCCAAGGACATACAGTGTATGTTCTCACTGATAAGTGGATTTTAGCCAAAAAGGACATAATACCCGTGAAACAACCCACAGACCATTAGAAGTTTTACAAGAAGGAACACCCAAGTGAGGATGCTTCAATCCCTTTAGAAGGAAATATAATAATCGTGGGTGGTAGAGGGAGTGAGAGCCCTGGTTGAGAGAGGTAAGGGGGAGGGGAAAAGGGGGTAGAAGCAGGTATTGGGGGGATAGGAGAGATCTCCAGAGGGCTATGAGAATGAATAGAAACATGCAGCTGCTGGGAGTGGGGATGGGTAGGAGGAACCTCTACAAAGATAAAGAGACTTAGGAGGTGAGAGCATCCCAGGACTCAATGGGGATGACCTTAGCTGAAATGCTGGACAGAGGAGAGATATACCCTGAAGAAAGCATTCCAGCAGAGAGACAGGACTCCCAGTGTAAGGATGAGGTATCCAACCCGTCTTCAAAATTTTGACTCAGAGCTGGGCAGTGGTGGCACATGCCTTTAATCCCAGTACTTGGGAAACAGAGGCAGGCGGATTTCTGAGTTCCAGGCCAGCCTGGTCTACAGAGTGAGTTCCAGGATAGCCAGGACTATACAGAAAAACCCTGTCTCAAAAAGAACAAAAACAAACAAACAAAAAAGTTTGACTCAGAATTTTTCCTGTAGAGAAGAAAAGCATAGACAAAAATGGAATTAAGACTGAAGGCAGGCTGTCCATGACCAGCCCAACCCAGGATCCATACTATGGAAAGGCAACCACTCCTGACACTATTACTGATGCTATCTTGTGCTTGCCGACAGGAGCCAACCATGGGTGTTCTCTGAGACACTCTACCAGCAGCTGACTCAAGCAGATGTAGATACAGCCAAGCACTGGACTGAGCTCAGGGCCCCTATGGAAGAGTTAGGGGAAGTAATGAGGGAGCTGAAGGAGATGGCAACCCCATGGGAAGACCAACTGTGTTAACTAATGAGGATCTCTGGGAGCTCCCATAGTCTAAGACACCAACCAAGGAGCTGGTCTGAGGCCCAGGGCACATATATAGCAGAGGACTGTCCTGTCTAGCCTCAGTGGAAGAGGATGCCCTTAATCCTTTAGAGATTTAATGCCCCAGGGAAGAAGGATACCCAGGTATAGGGAGGAGCATGGAGAGGTGGGAGGGCATAAAAAACTCTGGGAATGGGGAAAGGGATGGGGGCAACATTTGGGACGTAAATAAATAAAATAATTAATTAAAATACATAAATGAAAACATTCTAAAAAAGGAAAGAGTGGTGCATAATACTGAAAATGTATATCACAAGAGAAATGACTTCTAGAAATCTTTTTCCATGTAGCCCATTGTCAGAAAACTAGAGACATTTCAAGACAACAGAGGAGATTAAAAAAAAAAAAATACAGACAGACATACAGCAGAATCAAACAGCAGTTCTACCAAAATTTCTCTGAATATCGTGTTCTTCGGTCTCCTCATCCAGGGCATTACATTATTTTTTACTCAAACAAAATTGTTGAAGGATGGTTGTGATATAAAGTCAGAGCTCCCTGGGAAATGAGTAAACTTGAGCAATATATGTCAATATTCTTCTGAACTTAAAAATTTCAACAAAGAATAAAAATAAATAAGCAGAATGCAGTCATCATTAGTTCACTAGAGGTCAGTTAAAACAAAAATAATGAATATAAAATAATTTCATATACTCTGTGTATTCTACTTAAGGTGTACCTGTCAGAAGATGCAAAGCTAACACCAAAAAATAAAAGACAATGGGTGTTTATTTTACTCAATCTATGTTATTGCAGTCAAATGATTTTTTTCATCTCCACCCATTTACTTGCATCAAAGGCCATGATGTCATTTTTCTATACAGCTGAATAAAATTTTTTGTGTATAGGCACCATATTTTTAATTATTTATTTACTTGCTTGGTATTATGATGGTTTTCTTTGACTACAGGTGGATTTAAAGAAAAATAAATGTCTTCATATACCAGTGAGGGACTTTCTATTAATTAAATCATTTGAAGTGGAGAAACCTACTGTCAATCTAGATCTGTGAGGCCAGAAGATTTACCATTAATCTGGACCACACCTTCAGATTGAAACCCATGTAAAGAATATAGAAGGAGGAAGCTTGATCTATCTTTGCCCCTCTGCCCTTGCTCTCACCAGAATTTTATTCCCTCAAAGGCAGTAGAATCTACATTTTCTGGATTCTGGCATATACTTAAGAGCAACTGAGACCTCAGATTCCTGGCCTGAACAATGATTCAATCACTGACCAATTTTTAGAATATAGCCATTGTTGGACTAACTGGACCACAGCCTGTAATCCACCCTAACAAATTCCATATATATATGTATTTGTATTCATGAAATTTATTTAAACATACACACACACACACACACACATACATTTAACCATATATATATATGTATATATATATATAAAACCATATATATTTAATAATATATATTAATCATATATATTACTATATTTTATACATTTGAAAGTAGAGAGAGATAATATGAATCTCAGCTATTTCTATTTTTCTGTCTATAGTTAGCAGAGCAGCAATGAACATGGATGAACTGCTCTGACTAGAGTTTAGGGATAAAGGGTCCTTTGTATGTATACACAAAATATACAGCTGGATAATGTGATAGATTTATTTTTAATTCTGTTAAGACCACAATCAATGATTTCCATAGAGTAGTAGTTCTCAACCTACCTAATGCTATGACCCTATAACAGAGTTCCTCATGTTGTAGTGATTCCTAACCAAAATTATTTTTTTGCTATTTCATAAGTATATTTTTCCTTCTGTCAGGATTCATAATAATAATGAGAGTATGCACGTATTCCTCAATCATATGCATAATAGGCATAGCTGGTATATTGTCATTATTGTATTACTAATTACTAAGATCCAAAATAAAGAAACATCCACACAAAACATCCATTTAAGATAAAATATTTGTTTACGAATGATATGTTTATATTTAACAATAATGAAACACACAAGCAGAGAAGCTCAATCATCTCATCTTAATTCACTTCTATTTAACTGGGACTATATTCACTGAGCTGAGCTCACCCAAAGGCACATATATTCAGCAGTAGAAATAAAATAATTAAAGTGTCAAGCTTCTTCTAGCTAAGTGTAAGGTAATAATGTTACATTGATTCTATGCTTTATTATTAATTATTCTACAATCTATGTGGGGTGTATATAAATTAAATCAATGTGTAAAAATTTCCCTATGCGGAAGAAACGTGGCACTTTTAAATGATTAGTAAATCATCTTTCCAGAAACAGAATTAGTATAAAGGTTTAAACTACATTCAAATTCATAAAAGTTTGAAAATTTACTGTTAGCATTCTTCACTTATTTTACCAATGTAATGAGAAGAAAACAGGAAACAAAACTATGTATAGAGAAAGAAAACTATAATGAAATAAGTGGGTGTGTCACTACAAAATGACATTCATTCAATAATTATTTTTCAATAAAAACTTTAAATAAAATAACTTTTAAGAATAAAAGCATTACAAATCAATTAAGAAATACAACATTTCAAATAAAAACTATGCTATAAGACATGCTAATACTATCCCATATTTTTTGCTAGATACAAATGGGAGGTTTGTTTCAATGTATGTATAGCCTTGTCTGACATTTCCTAATGGGTAACTACTCTGCTGGACTTAGATCTCATTTGACCACCACAGATGTGTGGACATCAACATACTTAACTTAAGTCACTTACATCATTCTTACAAATAGAGGAAAACACTATGATTTTCTAGTGTTCTCTCTTAAATTTACAAAGCTGTATATCATGCCTATCAGTTTTACAAATATTTCAATGATGGTTTAAAGCCTGACTTTATAATTCTTTATGAAATATAACTTGACATAAGTTCAGTTAAATGAATAAATGCAACACAGTTATGTACTTAGCTCAACATGGACATATAATGAGACATATATAGTTCGATATCAATTTATTGTCTATTCAATTTAAATAAAAATATTTTAATGAAATTGCATATTTAAAGACATACTCAGGTGAAATTTTACCGGAGGATATATATATATGTATACATATATACATATATATGTATATATATATCTTATTTTATATAATAGTGTATATAACTAGAACAATAAATAATATTTAACACAGTATATTTGCATTAGGAATTGTTCTTATAGGATTAAGCATACATATATATGTATATATATGTGTATGTGTCTGTGTATCTGTGTATATGTATATATATTGCAAACAACATATATAGGCAACTAACTAACTGTATATATGTATATATATATATATATATATATATATATATAATTACTTAAGAGTTAAATATATAGGTATATATACATATATATAAGATAATTATTAAGTTATCTGATACTAAATATGTATCAGAGAGGCAGAAAATCTCTCTAAACCAAGCAATACACAACTCAGGATGTTAGCATGAAAGAACATGAGAAAGTTAATCTTCAGAAGAACAGAGCAATAAAGGAGAGGCCTGTCCACACTCTCCATTAATAACTGAAACAAGGGAGCAGATGTGAAATGCTTTGTAAGTAATGAGCACCAGGCATAAATATTTAACAGTTTGCTTATAAAAATGTGTCCTAAATTATGTTTAAATGTTAACAAGGATGTCTTATACTTGATAGAACAGTGAGGGACATAAATATTTCAAAGCAGTAAGCATGACTGGTGAAAGCCTCAGAAACACAAGGCAGTTTCCATGTTGATCTAAGGCTTCCATCTTTAGATATGTGATTTTTCAGTTTAATAGGAACAAAGTGTTTCCCCATCAAAGCCAGTGTTTATATCAGTGACATCAAAGCTATACTGGGATCCTTTTAAAGAACACTTATCAGACAAATAATGCATATAAAGTGAGGTGTCTTAGAGGAATGAAGGGAATCGACACATGAGAAAATTTGTTTGAAGAAATGATTTCCTTAAAGAAAAATGATTTTATTTTGCTTTTCTTACTCACATTCTCATGAAGACATATGTAGACTATAAACAACTTTCAAATTTATTATTGTATACATGCACATACAAACATACATATACATAAACAGTGATGGATAGAAATACAGACACAGACTATTTTATCCTCCTTTCTATGTGAGATCCAAGCATTCTTACTTCGGATTCTTTCTTGTTTAGCTTCCTTGGGTTTGTGGATTGTAACATGGGTACATCAAAGCTAAGATCCACTTATAAGTGAGTACATACCATGCCTGTCTTTTTGGATCTGGGTTACCTCACTCAGGATATTTTTTGTTCCATCCATTTGCCTACAAAATTCATGATTAGTCATAGAAGGCGAATTCAGGAACAGATCTGAGTGGGAGAGAAGATAGGGAGGGAAATGGAGGTGAGTTCAGGATCAGTTGTGTCAAGAAACAGGAGAGAGGGTCAGAGGATAAGGAGAATGAATGGGAATTAGCAGTTGATGGGGATAGGGATTCTGTAGGACATGCCAGAGACCTGAGATGGAGGAGGTTCCCAGTCTATGCAGATCACTTTAACTGAGACTCCTAACAGTGGTGATCCAGAACCTAAATTGGTCATTTCCTGTAGCCATGCAGGACTCCCAGAGGAGGAATAGGGACACAATATTTTTGAGCCTAAATTCTTCTTGTCTACAAGGAATGCAGAAACAAAAAAGAAGAAAATACTTAGAAAATGGTCAACTAATAACTGGACGAAATTGAGACCCGTCCCATGAGCAAGCACCAATCTGTGACACTATTAATGATAGATATTCTGTTAGGCCTGCAGACAGGAGCCCAGAATAACTATCCTCTGAGAGGCTCTACCTAACATTTGACTGAAAAAGATGCAGAGACCCACAGACAAATATTGGATAGAGCTCAGGAGACTTATGGAAGAGTTTCCAGAAGGATTGAGGGACTTGGAGGTGATGGAAACCACACAGGATGATCAACAGTGTCAACTAACGTGGTCACTTTGGGGCTCTCAGAGATTGAATCCCCAACCAAAGAGCATTCACAGGCTTGACCTAGGATTCCACACATATGTAGCAGATGTGCAGCTTGGTCTTTCTACGGGTATCCTAGCATATAGAACAAAGGCTAACAGTGGATGCTTTTCACCTAACTGGGCTGTCTTTTCTAGCCTCAACTGAGAGGATGCACATATTCCTGCAGAGAATTGATGTAACAGGGTGGAGAAATCCTCCTGGGGGGGTTCCACCCTCTCAGAGAAGGAAGGGTGGGTGGACTGTGTGATATTTGATGTGGAGGAAGTGCCTGATTATAAAATGGATAACTAAATATAGTAACTGGGAAAAAAAGAAATACAGACAAAAATAAAAGATAAAAATAAACATACACTTGAATCCATAACCTTAATATAAAATGTAATGCATCCATGTGGGAACATTTTTCAAAATACTGTGGTGACGTTATACCATGGTGCTTATTTGCATATATACCTCATTCAAATTTTCTGTTTTTCCTAAACAGAAAAGTTTCAACCAACTATAAGAAATGGCCATGTATATCTAAGATAATATAGGATTTTTTGAAGAATAAGTATGCATGGAGGTAATATTTTAACAACAGATCTGCTCCATAGTTAGATTCTGATTCACTGCAGTCTCTAAGAAGATCCAGTCACCCTCCTTTAAAACAATATTGTTCTCTTAGACTAAAGAAAAGGAAGATCATTATTATTTTAGCTCTTAACAAAAAATTGTCTAGTAATACAAATGAAAAATCTAGATGAACTTTGAAGCTTATATGAAGGCACAATATTCAGAAAGCAGAACATGAAAGTGTCTCTAGTAATGTCAGCAGCTTTGGGATATGAGTAGAGAAAGAATGTTCATTACCAAATCTAACAAGTTTTAACAGTCAGTGGTGACTAGTTTTGCATGTCGCTTACTTTGTTATATGTGATAAGAGTTATGCCACATTTGATTTTGTTACATTTTAATGTCTTATTGTTGCCCCCTCTCTTATTTAAAATCATGCCTTCAGTGAGCAGTATATTTCTTATGACAACATCATTTTTCTCAGGAAACCATTGCTCCTAACCCTTTCAAGTTCTTAGAATCTTGGCGCTGACTGACATTCTTACTTCATGCATCCATTTACTCATTTATATGTTTTTTCTCACTGTACTCATAGCCATTTCTGTATCTCAAATCAGTACCCCAAATTCTTGTTCCAAATTTTATTCTCAATGTATTTTCAATATGATATTTTCATTCTACTAAAATTTACAATGTTTTCTAGCTTAGAGAGACCAAATCTTTCAGGTTTAGTCTCCGTCTTAGAAAACCGGAGTCAAGGTTGAACTCAAGTTAACTAACAGACAGGTACCAAGCACCAGTTTCCAGGTTATTCCCCAGCAATACCTTCGTCTAACATAAGTTTCCAAGTTATTCCCTAACAAATCTGCACCCCAGGTCACAAGCCTGACCCTGATACTTCAGTTTCTAAAAAGAACCAATCAGGAGGAAAACAAAAGTTAAATTTATGGCTTGGCTCCAAGTTAAATGTCATAATGGTCCCCCAATCAGACATGTAGCAGGCCAGATAGCCCCTTCCTCCCTCTATAAATGCTTGCCTAAAACTGGGCTCGGGGCTCCCTCCAGTTCTACTGGGTCAGAGACTATGCTTTGGCCCTAGCTCGAGTTTGAATAAAGAGATTCTAAAGTGATTGCATTGGAATAGGCTCTGGGGTTGTCTTTTTGAGTTTCACAAACTTTTCCTGGCACAACTTCATGAACTCACTCTAATTGTAAATTAATATCATTCTTATAGTACTTAGAAAAAAAAGAAATATTTCCTGCACACTTATTTTCTGACATTAAAAAGATGATTTTTTTTTAAAATTTGGATATTGCCATGTCTTTTATTTCTTGCTCTCCTTCTGATCTCTGTGTGTGTGTGTGTGTGTGTGTGTGTGTCTGTGCCTGTGTGTCTGTGTGTGAAAGTATATATATATATATATATATATATATATATATATATATATATATGTATGCATTCAAGAGGATGATCTTACACATAGCAGACTAATGTTCTACCACTGTGAATATCCCTATCTCCCTATCTCTGAGGCAAATCCTTTTTATTTCTATCCTAATTACAGCATTATGCTAAGTTCCATGGTTTTTAACAAAACCTTACCACTGGGTCCTAGTCTAACTACACTCAACTCTCAGCTGACACTCCAAACAACACCTCAATTATGTGTACTTTCAGTATAAGTAACAGCATGATCTGATTACTTTTCATCATGGATCCAAAATTCATGTTTCCCACCCCCACTGGTCAAAAGATAAAAGCAGAAACTATTAATGCAGCTCTTTTATCATTAAACTTGTGAAATATATAGATTATTAAGCCATTCTTCCTCTCTTTCTCACAATATCCTAAGCATCTTTCAACCTAAATTAGCTTTTCCATTTTCTATGACTGCAGTTTTTATATACTTTGACGCCTTTGTCTGCAACTGTCTTGCTTTTGATATTGATTACGAAAATTGATTAAGTACAATTCCATTTACCTAATAATTATTTCTATTAAATTCTGATTAATTGTTCTCCCTAATATAGATTCTACATCATTATTATCTCTCTTGCAAAACATTTTTTCCCAGATGCAGTTTTACATAGCAATTACAGTAATATTTGTCTTTTGTATAAATGAACAAGGGGTATTTATGCCCATATGCACTATTCTATACCAGAAATATAACATAGAACTAATAAGTCATTGCAAAATAAATGACTCCCTGTTATAATAGATCAACAATGTGATTTACAAGCTGCTGATAAAGCATTGGTATTGCTCCTTGTTTTGGTGATAGAATACACATATGTCTCTATTCTTGAAAAATTGATTAGCAAATTGTCAGTTGGTTGTTTTGTCATTATGAATGAGAATTACCAGTATCATCTCATACATTTGGATACTTGATCTTTAAGTGATGAAACTGCTTGAAAAGAATTAAGAAATGTGGCATTGTTGGTGCATGTATGTCTCTAATAATTAAAAATGCTCTTGCCATCCTGATGAGTGTGTGTGTGTGTGTGTGTGTGTGTGTGTGTGTCCTATATTTTTCTCATGGCATAAACTCTTCCTCTTAGTGCAGGCACCCTGTCTGAATTACATAGGCTTGTGCATTCCCCACAGTTTTTCTGGATTCAAGTAGTTGGTTATACTGAAAATATTTGTGCCACATTAGCACCAAAACATTGTGTAGGCAGGTTACTAATGTATGTCACAAGTTTGTGGCTAGAGACAGCAGGATTCTATCTCTAACTTAGAAGCAATTTGACATTGATACCTTCCTGTTAAGGCAAAACTAGTTTGCTCCATACAGTATCAATGGGTATATCAGTTCTACACTCCAGAGCAGACTCCATTATGGAGAATAGAAAACGAAAACCAACCAAGCAAATATTCAGGGTATTATTATGAAGAACACTAGATCACACTTGAGATATTCCTAACAAATAGCACAGCAAATTAACACTATATACCTTTACAAAATTAATTTGACTGAGATTAAAGTAAATAAAAAACAACAGTCATACATTCCTTAAAAATATTGAGGCTTTGAAAATCTTGGGTAATTGTTCTAGATTAAAGGAGCCTAAAAAGTACATTATGAAATATAAAGCATGGATCTTAGTTGAATCCTAGGTCAGAATAAAAGACTTTATTTTTTATTTATTTCCCATAAAAACTTTATTAGAACTAGCAGCATTTAATTGGAATGATGATATATAATATCATTCTGGTACTGTTGTTTTCTTGATTTTCACTGAAATGGTGTAAGATACTTTCTTATTTCCTCCCTTCAACCTCATTTTACTCCTATATTAAATGCACACTAAAGGATGCATGAAGAAGCATCATGTCTGCATTTTATATATTTCAAATAAAGATTTCCCTGCTCTGTGTATTATAGAGACTCACACCCTAAAATTCTAGAAACCATTAGCCAAAATTGAACATTTTCTTTTCTCAGTTGCCTTTACCATGTCTTATTAATACAAAGAAAAGTAACAAAGACTATTGTCATCTTAGAAGTTTAAACATATGTGAAGTATATTGTTAAATAAACATTTTATTTTTGTTTTGTACTATATTAGCATATTTATTTAGTTTTGTAAGGAAATTTCTAGTAAAATTAGAAATAAATACAGTATTATTTTCCTTAAAAATAATGGTAAAATAAATATTCACATAACCATAAAGTACAACAAAATTTTAGTTTGCTAATAAAAAAATCTATGTATTGATTTTATTATTATTTCTAAATCTTAAAGTAAAATGTTTTTATTTACTTGTTTATTTTGTTTCGTGCAAATATTTATTATTTTTTAATTCAGTTAATCCCATGTAACTCTACTAATAACCAATGCCCAATGTCGTCTAATTTGTATTTTTTCTTTTCATACTGAAAAATAAATTGATGGAATAACTTTTATGCTTTGTTACAATTCATACAAACTTGCTATAAGAAACTCAGTCATTGGAGCTAGAGAGATGGTTCAGCTATGAGGAACACTCATTGCTCTTATAATCAGAGTTTATTTCCCAACATCCTTATCAGGTTGTTTATTACTACCTGTAATTCTAGCTCTAGGGAATTAGATGTGTACTTCAGGTTTTGGTAGGCAACACCAACACACACACACACACACACATACACACACACACACACACACACACACACACACACACACACACATTAAATGAATTTACCTCCATTAAAGAAAAATAAACCTTAAAGACGAACCAGAAGTAAACCTAATCTAAATTGTGTATTTTCGCTATAAATAAGCTTTATGTATTTCCCTTTAAAATTAGAAAGGCAATCATTCAGTATTTGCATTAAATTAAAAATAAAACTCTATTTTCACTCTTTGTTCATATATTTATTTTTAATTTAAAATAAGTATACATATTTTTTATTTTATGTATGCCTGATGTAAAGGCACCACACTTATGCCTGGTACCTGAAGAAGGCACTAAATCTCTGTTACTGAGTTATAGGCAATTGTGAGCTACTGTGGAGATGCTGGAATCTAAACCCAGATTCTCTACAAAAGCAACTAATGCTTCTACCTGCTGAGCCATCTCTATTTTTTTTTTTGTTCACTTATACACCTATCGCTGTCCCCCTCACACCCCCTCTCCCCATACCCTCTTCTCTTCTCCTCTGAGAGAATGTTGAGCTCCCCTGTGTATCTCCCCACCCTGTCCCATCAAATCTATGCAGGGCTAGGCATTTCTTCTACTGAGTGTAGACAAGCAGCTGAGTTAGGGGAATGAATTCCACAAACAGACAACAGCTTTAGAGACAGACACTGCTCCAGCTGTTTGGGGCACGCTTGAAGACTGAGTTGCACATCTACTACATATGTGCAGGGCTGAGGGTGGGTCATATTGGTACAGACTGTATATGTTCTTTGGTTGGTTGTTCAGTCTCTGAGAGCTTCAAAGAATCAAGGAGCATTGGGGGAGCATCTTAAGAATGTACCAGAGACCTGGGATAGTAGAAGCTCTGAAGAATCAAAAGGAATGACCTTAGCTGAGACTCAGTGTGGTGCACTGATCTGTGACAGGCAGTCTGGCACCCTGTTGAGCACAGGCAAACTCTGGGAGACCCAGTGGAACTGCAAGGGACCAGAAACATTATGTCATGGCTCCTGGGAGGCTTTTGGCTCCAGTCACTGTCATGTACCATCCCTCCTCAGGTAGAGGCATGACCACACAGCCCCAAGCCATCCCCATGTTAATGAGACACTTAGAGGCTTAGCCACACCCTTTCCCAGTTATGCTATCTAAGAGAGTGGGCTACAATTCCATCCACGCCAATTAGATGGAGCTTACAAACTCTTGTGCAAGAGTTAGGGAAGTATTGAGTGCCCAAAAAGGGATAGGAATTCTATGGGAAGACCAACAATGCCAACTTATCTAATATATTTATTTTTAAATGATTCATTTTATTTTATGTATATGAGTGTTCTGATTTTGAACACTGAGCCTTCTCTATGAGCCCCATTCTCTCTGTGTTATTACAGCTGTTATAAACTATATTCTTAATATTGTTTTCAAAAATGGAAAAGCGGAAGGAAGATTAGGATGGTATGAGAAACTGTCTTGCTTTCGGGAGCATTTGAATGGAAGAAGAAAAGGAACAAAATCTGCTCTTAGTTTGGATTGAGAATTCACTTTGGAAGCAGTGGTCTTCGCAAGATCAACCTAGGCAGTTATGTGTTACAGGAGGAACCCTTTTCAAACCATTTGGTCTGAAAATTCCATGAAGATAATTTCTTCTTCGATCAAGCAAATAGATTCTGATTTTCATATATCACATACATTCTGAATAAAATAAATAAAGCTTTTACATTCAAATTTTAGTAATTTTTAATCATTTGTCATCAGTATAATATTCTGTATGTTATAAAACCAAGATATCTCCTTCTAAGAATCATTGTATCCATACGTTAAATTATAATACTAATCATGTTATACTCTGTTATTTTGCTTATAATATACAGATAAATTATATGATAAAATAATGATTATAATTTTCATTTAAGATATTTTGTTTTGTGTTATTTTCATACAAACTGGTTTGATGACTGTTTTCTTGTATTCATCCACATTACCTGACTGTTATAGTCTTTTAACGTCTTCTTCCATAATAAACTCTGAACTTAGGCAGTCTAACAAAGAATTTGAAACTTTCTCAACATAAGTGGCATAATCTTTTTTTTGGTCAAAAGACATTTTTCACAAGAGTAGCCTAGAATTGCCTGAAAATCAGATATTTATTTTACGATTGACGTTACCACAACATAAAACAAACAAACAAGTGAAAGCCATATTTAAAAGGTAAAACATTGAATGTGTTTTAAAAAATTGGCTCTTAAAACAACCCTCCTTTCCTTTCAGTTTGTCTGATCTCTGGCAAGAATTTAGCAGACCCCTCCTTTCAGCCCATTGCACTGATCCCCCTCCCTTCCTAAAGCTAAAGTCTATCAAACAAGCTACAGTTTATGACCTTACCATAAAATCTTCCTCAGATGAAGTCCTGGCCATTTTTTCCAACCTATTAAACCTTTTCTGTCTTGAAACTGCATCCAGCATAAAATAACCATACAGGAAACTATTATGTTTTCTAATGATATACTATATAATGGCCAGAAAATTTCCCAGTCTTTTTATGAAGTATTTTTATCAATTAAAATGTTTTGTTTTGATACTAGAAGAGTTTCAGTTCAAAATGGTAATTATTAAGGCTCAAACCTAACAGGGATTAAACTAAAACACCCGTTCAGCACTTTTTCTAAAATACGGATTTTAATACAGTGGTAATAATAATACACATACTTTGTAAACTAAATTTAACACAAGCTTCAGGAAATAAGAAAAAAAAATGTCATAAGACTTGGATACACCTGCCACAGATCAAAAGGACTCTAGATAAGTACAACCGCCTGTTCTTGAAAAAGGGATTTTTACTTGGTCTTGAGATTCCTTATCTTCCCTAGTTACTAGAAAACCCTGAATTCTCTCTCTAGTCTCTATTTGTCTCATCATATATTCACCTGGTTAACAGACACTATCCAAGCATTATCTGTGAACTGCAAGATGCTGAGCACTGACTTGCTGAGAGCTGATGTAAACCAGTACAGCTAATGTGATTGCTCCCCATTTTTCAGCTGGATTAAGTAATCAGATGCTTCTAAGAAATACTGCATTGTTCAACCTTTGACACACCTTTCAGCCTTCCTCGTCCCCAATGACAACAGCCTACCACCAGCTAGAAGAAGTTTATAGAAGAAAATTTGTCATCCACTGTCCCATCTAACAGGCTGAAATGCTAAGTCAAAAGAAACCCTCAGGCCTCTGAGCAAAATTTTTAGTCAAATTTGACTGACAGTAACAACTCAAAGGGGGGAATGTTAAATTCTGCTTCTTTTAACATAACTGCAGCCATGTTTAATTATTTATAGCTGACACTAAAATGTTATCCTAAAAGGTCATAATGTTATGGTTATAAGACTGATGCTTCGTTATCTCAATACTCTTGGAAAATGCCTAAGCACCACCTCAGCTAAGTCACATAGGACCAATCAGCTTAAAGGTCAACTGATAATAATTTGTTAGCCAAAATGTAGCACTGCTCCAAACTTGCCTTCAGAACTTCATTTTCTTATAGCAAGCCTTCCCTAAGAATCACAGTCTGGTTTGTGAGTCTTTCCTATGACCCCGCTTAACAGCCTGCAATAAGCATTAAATAAACTATAATAAAATTTGTAATCAGTAGATGAATTGTCACTGTGTGGTTATTCCTGAACCCCAAGAGTCTGTTGAAGCCAGAGAATAACAAGGAACCAGAAAATTAGAACAAATTGTCAGAGTTTGTATGAGGACAAGCAGAACAATTCAGTGAGAAGGTGATAGAGCCAGATTGAATCAGTCAACTTGAAGAGGTAGTCGAGCCAGAAAAGCTGAATTGAATCATACAGCCAGAGTTCAGAAAGTAAGCAGTAAGCTTGTGAGACAATAATTACATCAGGCCAATAAAACTTACATTTTCATTGTCATTTAGGAATTTGTTTCATTAAATATATTGTATTAGTTCTTTGGAAATTTTATACATACTTACTTATATTTACACTCCCTTCCACAACTTTTTAACTCATCCCAGATGGAACCACTTACCCTTTCACTATACTCAGGAACATTTTTTCCTCCAGTAAAGCCAATGTTCTTGGCTTTGTGGCCTTCTACTCAAGCATCAGAGACTTGGCATGGACTACAACATAGAGAAAATTGACACCTCCTCTTCCAACAGCTAGCAGTTGACTATAATTCCTCATCTAGAATTAGAACTTAATGCCTAACTCCCTTCCTTGATGATATTTGGTGTTGGTCTGGCTTGCACATATTCTATATGTTTTCAAATCTGTTGTGAGTTTCTGTAAACCTGTTTTGTTATCATTATGCTGTGGTTAAGCAATAATGTTTACTTTTAATCATTTACTACCTTTGGATCTTTTACTCATTCAGTCCCCTTCTTCAATGATCTCTGAGCCTTGGGAGGAGACATGCATTATATATTCCATACAGCAGAGAACATCTTGCTATATTTTCTCTGTATCTTGGCCAGCTGTGGATTCTGTTTTAATCATCACTTAATAGAAAGGAGCTATTATGATGAAGATTAATAAATGTCTTAATCGATTGGTGTAATGATAAATCATTAGGAGTTGGTTTCATATTATGTTCATTTAATAGCATAATAGAACTCGGCTCAATCCAAAAGGCTATGATATGTCTAGTCATAGGCTCTTGGCCCAATTATGGTGTCTAATTTGGGTTTAAACTTGTAGATTGGGCCTTAAATGCAATCAGAATGTAGTTCATTACTCAAGGCATTCATTTCACTATTGCATCAGTGGACAATGGAATACTACCCAATCATTATTGTAGCTCACAGAGTTTATAACTGGGTAAGATGGAATGCCATGCCTCATTTTTAAATTGGACTGTTTGTTTTCTTTATGTTTAGTTTTGTGAATTAATAAATATTAATTTTCTATTTGATGTATACCTGCTAAATATATTCCTCCTACTGCATTGCTGCCTTTTGTTCAAATGAGGATAACAAAGATTGGTTTGAAATATCTTTGTCTTATAATTGATTATAAGGAACAGGTATGCCTAGAGATTTAAGGTAAAAATAATGGTTTGTCATTGAAAAAAATAACATGAAATAGATTATGAATATAAAGTATTGGAAGGGAAATTTGTTGTTGATACTGAATTTCTGAAGAGAAAACCTTTTATGTACAACTTACTTAGATTTATGAGAATTTTCTTTTATTTAACATATAATTATCTTCTCAAAATTTGTTTATCTGTATATCTTAGTTTTTAAAAAATGGAGATAGAGTTAACATTTATTCTCTATATTACTTTAATCTTTTGGGGACTGAATTCTTCACAGCAGGAAGAATCTACTTTTGAGTCATGATTTGAGTATACATGTTAGTGAAATGCATGTTAGAGTATCCATAAGATGTCTGTTCTTGCCATTAAGATTAGGAGAAATAAGTAATGAATATCTGCTCTGAATGTCTATCTGTCTGTTACATACACACACATGCACATACATGTATGCACATTTACACACACACATACATATACTCACATAGTATGGTCTTTTTGTTTGATTCTTTGCTTTTTTCATTCAATTGAGTTCATAATGCCAGCCAGCTAATGGAATGTAGCATCCCTCTGACTGCATGGTAGAAATTCCCTCATCATATAAACTTCTGAAAAGTTCCCTCACATACACACATAAAAATGGATCTTTTAAGTTCTTCTAAGTCCATTCATATTGGCAATGAATACCAAACATCACAAGTCTAGCCCTTGTCAAATTAGCATGCAAATACATTCCTTATAAATCATGACATTCCAACTGTGCCACAAAGAGGCTCAAGTCCATCCCACAGTTTAAAATATAGTTTGGCTATTTTATAAATTCCAACATTACTCAAAATCCCCAAATCTCAAGTTAAACCAAACATATGTTGGCCATTCTCACAAGTTCTGAGCCAACATTGCCCCAGGACTTCTTGCAGTCAAAAAGACTAGAATGCAAGAGTAAAGGCTACAATTTCTCATCAGGTTGACCTCTCTCTATATTCAAAGAACTAGGTGACCAATACTTCCTGAGTGGTATGAAACTGGAGACTGGATATTCCAGAGTCCTAGGGTAGAACTAGATAATATTTTCCAATAATGAAATTATTACTAATGATATTCTGCTATATTCATAGGTTACAGTCTTGCCTAATCATTATCAGAGAGGCTTCTTTTGCAGCAGACAAGAGCAGATAAAGAGACCCACAGCCAGATATTATATTGATAAAGAGTCTAATATGAAAATATCCAGCAGTCTCACCTCTTGGAGACTAGGGAACTCCTGCTGAAGAGCAGAGACAACTGTAGGTGTCAGAGGGGATGGAGGATACCAGAAGAACTTGGCTCACCAGAATTAAATGAACAGGGCTCAATGGTTTCACAAAAACTGAAAAGACAAATACGGGGCTTGCGAGTGGGTATATCTTGACTCTTTGGCCTGTTCTTGAGACTCTTTCTTCAATTGGGTTACCTTGCCCAGCCTCAATATAAGGGCTTTTGACTTTTCTTAATACACCTTCCTTGATTTGTCCTGTCTAGTTTTAGTGTTTGTTTGTTTTTGTTTTTGTTTTTTTTTTTTTTTGTTCCTATTGGAAACCTGTTCTTTACTCAAGGGATAATGGGGGAGGATAAATCTTGGGGAAAGGGGAATTAAGGGGAAGCTAGGAGGAATGGAAAGAGGAGAAACAGTTCTTGGGATATATTGAACAGAGAAGATCTACTTTCAATATAAAAATTCCAAAGTCTCTTCTGAGTCTTACAGTATTCTTTTCTCCATGAAGCATTACTGTATAAAGCTACATATTTTTTCTATTAGTTAATCATTTCCTCATTTTACATCCCCATTGATCTTCCCGGCTACCCCTCTCACAACCATTCACCATCACTTCCTCTCCTTCTTCTCTGAGAGGGTTGGAGCAGCTATGGGTGTCTCCCCACCAAGTTCTACCAGTCTCTGCAGGGTTAGGTGCATCCACTCCCACTGAGTCCAGACAAGGCAGCCCAGTTAGGAGAATGGATTCCACAGACAGTCATAAGCTTTAGGGAAAACTCCCACGCTAGTAAGTTACATAATTTTTTATTGGTTATATTTATTGAAAATTCAAATGTCTCCCTTGCCAGTTGATTTCCCTTTCTCAAATTCCCACCTTCTAGGATGCTCCCCCACCCACCCACTCTGGCCTCAGTGCCCTAGCATCTCCCTACTCTGGGGACATCAAGCTTCCATAGGACAAAGGGTATCTCCTCCCACTGATGCCAGATAAGGCAATCTTCTGCTACATATGCAGCTTGATCCATGGACCCATCCATGAGTACTCTTTGGTTGGTGGTTTAGTCTCTGGGAGCTCTGGGGGAGTGGGGAGTCAGGAGTTGCAATCCCCTACAGCTCCTTTAGTCCTTCCCCTAAATCTTCCATTTGGTGTCCCTGTGCTCAGTCTGACGGTTGACTGTGAGCATCCAAACCTGTATTTGTCAGGCTCTGGCAGAGCCCCTCAGGAGACAGCTATACCAGGTTCTTGTCAGTAAGCACTTTTTGGCATCAGCAATAGTGTCTGGGTTCGTTGTCTGCATATAAAATGGATCCCTAGGTGGGGCAGTCTCTGGATGGCCTTTCCGTCAGTCTCTGCTCTAATCTTTGTCCCTGCATTTCCTTTAGAAAGGAACAATTCTGGGTTAAAATTTTATGTTGGGTAGGTGGCCCCATCTCTCAACTGGATGCTGTGCCTATCCACTGTATTTATTCTCTACAGGTTCTATCTCCCCTTTTGGGGGGATATTTAAGCTAATGTTACATGTTTTTAATTCACAGTTGTGCACTGGAAATCATGCTAAAAGAGGAAACAAAACAACTCTACAAAAATAAATAATAATAATAATAATAATAATAATAATAATAATAATAATAATATTGAACCAGAGATATACCAAATCTGCAAAGGGGAAATACTGAGTTCTGAAATGCCATGCCCATTAATTGTTAGATCATAATTATGTCATCTGTACTTCAACAATCTTAGACAGCCCTGATTTTCTAATCAAAACACTCTCTTCTGGGTAAGTTCTACTATATGCTTTCAGGATTCCTGTGCAAAAACCCACATTCTTGTAACTGCAACTACTTGAGGCCCTGATTTAAAATTTTGGATTACTTTTGGTGTATTCTGGTGACATTCTAAAGGCAACCAAATGTTGCTACCGATACTCTGAGTTTTATAGTCTCCTGAAACCTTATGAAATATGACATCATCTTACCATTCTTACATTGCATACTCCAAGTACTGCTGTTCGCTTGAGATGTAATCTACCCTTTCAGGACCACAGTGGTATTAGACTGTGTGATTTTCAGCTGCTCTTATGCTCCCGTCATTTTCCTTCTCATTTCAAGACCAGTCCTTTAAAATGAATTTTCTTTCATTTGCACAAGCTAAGGGATTCCAATTTTTCCATTACCTTCTAGGAACCATTTCTATTACATCAACAGAATATGTGTTGTTTCTCTCCAATAGCATCCATCTCCTTAACAATTAAAATTACCTTCTCTGTTCTTGTCTTACCTTTAGCATGATCAGGCTCCCTTCCTTGCCAAGGTGTATATTTTGACGTTTTTTCTGTTAATTCTTACTAGATATCTGGCTAAAGGTGCTATACAGAAATTGTACAACAGTCTGGATTTCATGTTGTCATGAAATTTGGTATGTCAAACAACTTGTTCCCAACTTTTGCATTCAATCTCAATCAAAATTCCAGCTCATGGGAAGAATTTAATAGTATTATTGCAAATATCTTAACAGTAGTCTATAGCCCAGATCCTCAACCTCCACAGTGTTTCCTATTATACCTAATGGTGCAGGCAACCTACTCCTGTCTACATTTTTGTCAACATTGCTGGACATTCACTCCTACCAGAATGGCCTGTAGAACTTGAATATACAATTCTAATACATTTTAAGTCTCACATGAAAATTAACAGGCATTTCATTCACAAACTAAATTCAAAAACCAAATGAGCTTCAAAACCAACTTCACTGGAACAAGAAGTCTACTCTCTCCTAAGACCTACTTTTGTTACTTTTGTTATTGATATGGCCTGTGTTTGAAGGAACATCATTTGGCTTTCATGTTTTCCTTACCCACTTGCTTACATTTTGAGAGTACAGTTCATCATGTTGGGGACTGTACAGTGACAGGATAATTAACAGTGTGACATGAATGCTAACACTCTGCTCAAATTTTCTTTTTCTTCAGTGTAGAACCCTACCACCTCTTGAGATGATGCTACTCATATGTATGTAAGGAAAGTCTTCCTTTTTCAGTTAAATTTCTCTAAAAACATTCTCAAAGACATGGCCAAAGTGCTGTCC
>JADRCH010000004.1:30756431-30820813 GCA_019843965.1 Rhynchomys soricoides | reverse complement strand
TTTATATGTATGTGTGCATGTGCATAGGTGTGTATATAGAAATATGCATAGCCAAACTGCTAAACACATTCAATTCTTCCAATATGTATATTGGTTTAGGGCTGACAAACTGCTATTTTATTACTTATGAAAAGAACCACTGAACCACACTGTTTCTCTTATAAGATACTGATTGTCCTGAGATCTTCCTCTAGAAGTGGGTCCTTTTTAGGATTTTCCTCATACATGGTTGGTATGTCAACTTCAACTTGGACAAGCATATCATATGGTTTCATAATCTTAGGCTCTTACAATTATTCTGTCCCCTCTGTTTTCCTTAGGTAGAGGAGCTGTGTTTTAAATTTTCAGGAGGTATTCAGCAATTCATGGTCAGTTGTTCTTTGCGAGCTGGACAATTATAGATGTCTGAGGACATTTATATTTGTTTACAACAGAGAAAAGCTTCTTTGATGAGGGGAACAAGCTATACATGTCTATGCAATTACACCAATTGTTTCTTTAAAACACTTTTTAAAATTAAATTATTTTAATTTACATTCCAAATGTTTCCCCCATTACTGGTACTCCCTTCCAGAGTCCTTCACCTCATATCCCCTCCCTTTTGCTTCTGAGAGGGTGCTCCCCTTACCCACACTTACCTCATCCCCACCAACATCTCCCTTCTCTTGGGCATCAAGTTTCTACAGGATTAAGTGCATCATCTCCCACTCTGAGTCCAAACAAGTCAGTGCTCTATTACATATGTGCCAGGTGCCAAGAACCTGCCCATACATGCTCTTTGATTGTAAGCTTCATCTCTGGGAGCTCAGAGGGGTCTGAGTTGGTTGATATTGTTTTTCCTATGGGGTTGCAATCCTTTCACTCCTTCAGTCCTTCCCTTAACTCTTCCACATGGGTTCCCTACCTTAATTCTATGCTTGGCGGTAAGTGTTTAAAACTGTTTCAGTCAGCTGCTGATAGAGCTTCTCAGAGGACAGCCATGCTAGACTCCTGTCTGCAAACACAGCATCAATAATAGTGTCAGAGTTTGTCACCAGCATGTGGAATTGGTCCTAACTTTGGGCAGTTACTAGATAATATTTCCTTCAGTCTTGGCTCAATTTTTGTCTCTAAATTTCCTTTATATAGGAACAATTCTGGGTCAAACATTTTGAAGATGTGTGGATGGTCTTATGTCTCAACTGCAGCCATGAAAATAGAAGTAATAGGTTATTTTCTAGGTTCCATGACCTATCTAGTTACAGGTAGAGTGGCTAGGTACTATCACTCATGACTTCTATGATAGTCACCTTGCCTAAGTCTATGAATAGCTCTTGATAACTGCACTATTGTACAGTTGGGGACATTTTGTCAGGATGCTGTCCTGTTTCATTGGATTTACAACCATTTTTTAAAAACATTGACTGTCTTCAATGCATTTTATAAGCTCATACAAACTTACAAATTTAAGTATATAAATATTTATAAACTGATTTTTAATTTGTTGAAGATATTCATGCCCTGAAAATATAATTAAAAATGTTGTCCATTCAAAATCAATGTTTTTTTATACCATATCGTAAAAAGGTTTAGTTGCTTGTAGTAGAAAAATACCACTGAGTCAATCTTTGTTTTGTCTCATGTTTATTGTTTATATTTTCAAAATAAAATATTAAAATATATTATATAAGTGATATATCTAATATATTTTAAAATAAAATATTCTGATTAAGCTTCTTTTTCCCTAAATCTTTCCAGATCCTTATCTCCTCCTTCCTCATTAAAATCCACACCCGTTTCTTCTCCCTTCCTTTAGAACACAGATATGCATGGAAATCTAATAATAAAGTAAGATAAAATAACAATGAAACAGAGAAAGGAGAACAAGACAAAACAAACAATCTGAACAAAAACAGCCCAAGAAGAAGCACAAGAAACACATATCCATGCAAAATACACAAATTTGAACACATAGAAATCTCATGAAAACACAAAACCAGGAACATAATAAAATGCAAAAGACCTGATAGATGACCTCAGAATCTCATTTCCAAATGTAAGATTATGTATTGTAACTGTAATACAGAATAAAAAATATAAACAAAGCCAAACAGTGAATATTCCAAATCTTCTATTATTATATTTATTTAATACAGAATAAAATAAGTAGAGACAAAAATATTATCTATGGAGTTAGAAATATCTTCCCATATTAGAACATAATCAAATACCAAAGGAAGTAGTTGAAAAGTAAAATAGAGAAAGAAAATACTAAAGGCAACTTATAGTTGAGTGACATACATTTCTAAGAAGATGCCGAGCAGCTCAGTTAATCAGATGAATGCACATGAGGAAAGATCAATAAAAAATTTCAAAATTCAAGAAGAGTGATAAAGAAATCTTTGTTTCTTTGTAGGAAAGGGGAGACTTTGAGACAAGGTCTCTCTTTTGTAGCCTTGGCTGTTATAGAGCTAGCTCTCTAGGCAAGTTTGTCCTTGAACTCACAGAGTTCTGCCTTCCTTTGTCAACCAATTTCTGGGTTTAAAGTTGTGTGCCCCTTGACAAGCTCAGAAATTGTTTCAAAGTAACAAAAAACAAGCTTAGGAGATATCAAAAGCATATTATAAGCATAGAATTTCAAGCCATCATTAGCTGCAGGCTCTTAGCTTGTGGGAGTATCGCCTAATATGTTTCTTTTGAGTCTATTATTTATTTATATGTTGGTCAACTATTCCTGACATTGCCCTAGATGATTGACACTACCAGTGTCACAGTGTCCTTTAATTGAACTTCACACATCCAGTCAGTATTAATGACTGTTCAGTTTGTAACCTTTACTTTAATCACTAATTTTTCATTCATTCATGTATTTACATAGTGAATTATGTGTGCCTTTAAGTAGGAAAGCAATTCTCTGAGACATCTGGTCTTTGTTGCTATGTATCTGAAGAGGAGAGTTAAGATGACAAGTTGGGTAAAAATATAGATTTCCCCAGTTTTCATGTTTTACCTGAAGGTATCCTTCAAATGTCTCAGGTTGAAATATTCTTTGCCCAGTGATTGGAAAGGGAAGCACAGATGCACCTCACAAGTCTAATGTATTTACATCTCCATTTGCATTTTTTTGACTTTTTCTCATACAAATTTTCAAGCAGGTCCACAATCCTCTCTCCAAATGTTGTCTATATTTAACTGTCTTTATTTGGTGGCATGGTCACCTGAATGATTTCTAAATCAAATTACATATCTTGCATTATTTTCTCTATAAATATGTGCACATAACTCTCATCACAATAAAATTATTGGTGTCTCAGAGCTTATGAGTATCCAACCAATGACTTTTCTAGCTTGAGGCCCATGCCAAAGAGCAAGCCAATGCCCAAAAGTGTAAGAATCATCAGAAACTAGAGGTTGAATTGTAGAAGCAAACACAGCTGATGGGAGAAGATGAAGAGACCCACAACTAAATATTAGGTGCATCTTACAGGTAGCTTCTCAGAAGAGGGAGAGAAAGAACTGTAGGAACTAAAGGGGTGGAGCACACACAAGAAAATAGCTCACAGAAACAACTAAGCAGGGCTCACAGAGACTGAAGTGGCAATCTTCCTCTATACTTGGTTCTTTGCAAGTTATAATGGCATGACTGGGGAGATTTGTGGGATATCTTAACTGTGGAAGTGAGGGTGTCTCTTATCCTTTTGCTTGCTTTTCAGATCCTTTTCTTCCTACCATGTTACCTTATCCAGCCATGATATACAGGATTGTTTCTAGGTTTACTGCATCTTGTTATGCTATGTTCAGTTGATATTTCTGGGAATATTATATAATTCTGGGAATATAATAATTAAATTAACTGAATGTTGAAAGTTTATAGCCTTTATCAAACATTTCCACATTGGTTTCTCATCACAGGCCATAGGCTCAATCTTCTTATTCTTGAATTTTATGAATCGCCCTCCCTTATCTTCCAATATGTGTAAAGTTATTTAACATTTATCCTCTTTTTCTGACTGAACATGAAGTCTTGTGGGTGCATCTATAGTGCTGCAAGGGGAAATGGTATTCACTTAGAAAGGCAAGCATAAAAATTTTTGATGTGAACTGATTATTCCTTAATGTTCGATAAGTAAAGAGATTTGCAATTTTGCTCATGTAATCTAGATGGGATCTTAACTTAGTGGCCTCTCATCCTACAGAGAATCAAGTCCAAGTTTTCAAATATGGCTTCCATGGAATTACTGTTACTTGATAGCATCGTGCAATAAGGAAAATGTAAAACACAAACAAAATGTCATACTTTTGTAAGTGAAAGATTGCCTGTAAGTTTATATCCTACATTTCTTTCATTCAATCAGGTGCCAATGAATGTTTAACTTATTTGTATATCTAAATTATTGTGAAAATTCTGGTATCAAAATAC
This sequence comes from Rhynchomys soricoides, assembly GCA_019843965.1. Lineage (NCBI taxonomy): Eukaryota > Metazoa > Chordata > Mammalia > Rodentia > Muridae > Rhynchomys > Rhynchomys soricoides. The sequence goes on along the minus strand of JADRCH010000004.1, from coordinate 30,816,414 downwards.
CATTCAACATTGATAAGTAAAATCCTTCAAATTATGATCTTATTCCTTAGGGATATATACTTAGAATTATACTTTATATTTTATAATACTGTTCTTATTTTTTGACCATAGATATTAATTACATAAACATGTATTAACATATTTAACATGCATTTTGAGAATATATTTTAGAGGAAATAAACAATTATTTTTAATGTTTAAATGTCTTCTACTTACATGACTTTCCTTTTTTAATTTGTTTAAAAAATGCTCTGGGGATGAAGGCTAGTCTTTTACACACATGTAAAGTATAACAATGACCTACATCTAACTGTGGTTTTCATATTTCTATTAAAATTGTATAATTATACCTGATGTCATTGTTATTTTTAAAGAAAACTATTTGCCAGAATGCTACAATGATAATAAATGCAATGGGGATTAAAGCATAGATTTTATAGGATATTTCTTGTGATTATTTTATACCAATATCAAACTCTAAAATCCTACAATGCTCCAAACTCAATTTTAAACTCAGTAGTACTATTTGGTAAGTTCTGCTACATTTTCCTGTATTCCCCAGTAAGGACTTGCCTTTTATGCAAATGTGGCCAGGGTGATTTAGGAAGAGCTTCTAAATTAGACCAGATGACAGCTACACTTCAAACTGTGTGTGCTTTCTTGCATAACTTAAGTGACAAAGAGCCAAGAAAGAGAGAGTTCTAAGTCTGCTAGAGGAAGAAGAAAACCTGTTCAAGTCACATTATAATTTTCAATTTTCATGTTAGAACCATCTATAGTGATTTACTTATCACTTTAAAGTTCATTCATATTCAACTAGATGGCTTCTTTAGACTCTTAGTTTCTCTTCTCTCTAGAGGCATTTCTGATAAAGGATGTCCAACTTTTGCTTTAGCTCCTCATTATTCATTCTTTATCCCTTTCCTCAACTTGGATTCATCTGTTATTTTTAGTAGTTCTCTTTTACCAAACTTACCACATGTTAGCTTACAATTCTTAGAGTATTGAATCCTTCTGTATGTTCTTCCATATTTTACTTTTAAAACATGTTGATTTGTTGTGTTTATTGTTTTTACCTTTCAAATTGCTTCACTCCTCAATGGTATACAATCATGGTAGAAAATTATAGTTTTGTTATGACATTTTAATACATACGTATCAGGTATTTACAATTGTTTTCATCTTTATAAATTCTTTGCTTTCCTCACCTTCTGCTCTCCAAAAAGTTCTCTTGCAATTTCAAGTCATTCATGCGTACATGTAAATACATTTCAGATATAAATATTTGTCTCTCTTGGCCTGAATTATTTTGTTTAAGTAGATGAACTTGGGTTACATGGAGTTTTAATTAAGTCATATCAAATCTGTAATGTTTGATTTTGGCATTCAAAGAGACAACTAATTTTTTACACACTTAGAACATAATTGTCTATATATATTTTTGTTGTTGTTGTTGTTCATGTTATTTCCATCTATGTTTTCTTTATTTCTCTCCTTTTGATTTTTGTAAGCTCTGGAATAGTTTCTGCCTTCCTCTTGCATGATATCCTTACATAAACTAAGATTCCTCTTCTGATCTCTGCTATTTATATTTGTCCCTACACTTTGCTATATTTTATTTGGTGAAACTCTAATGGTACTCATTTCCTCAACTTGATGTTGCTGGCTTTGCTCACTGTCACAAAGTCTTAGAGTTTGTGTTTTTCAGAATACTAATTCTAATGAGTGTGGTTGATTATACTTAATAGAAGGCTGTGACAATGAAACTAGAGGGATCACCATTGTTGCTGCTGCTGTGTCTTCTTGTTCTTATTCTTCTTGTTCTTGCACTTCTTGGTCTTGTTCTTCTTTTTCTTCTTGTTCTTGTTCTTCTTCCTCCTCCTCCTTCTTCTCCTCCTTCTCCTCCTTTTCCTCCTCCCCATCCTCCTTCTTTTCTGCCCTATGCAAATGTTTTTTCTGTTTCTTTGGTGCTTTTAACTCCCTCCAGTATATACAACTTTCAGAAGAGAACATTATATCTTGATCTTTCCTAACACTGATGCTGAGATTTTCCATTCTTTTCATGGGAAGGGGGTTGATTAAGAGTTCTTAATGTTCTACTTTCTGGATTGCTTAAATATTTATATTGTTTTTTAAGCCATGTTAAAATTCTCTAATCAGGTGATTAACGTAGGTGAAGTTTTACATTCTTTGCAACCAAACAAACCACATAATATTTCATATATCAAATCTTGCTAAGATGGTTTTGGACCTAGAATTCGCCTTGGTACATTATTTTTCTTAATGCATAAAACTAAAAATCAGCCGGGCAGTGGCAGCACATGCCTTTAATCCCAGCTCTCAGGAGGCAGAGGCAGGCAGATATCTGAGTTTGAGGCCAGCCTGGTCTACAGAGTGAGTTCCAGGATAGTCAGGGCTATACAGAGAAACCTTGTCTTGAAAAAACAAAAACAAAACAAAACAAAAAACAAAAACAAAAGCAAAACCTAATTAGAGAAGAAAGGTTCTCTCTATATTATGAAACTAATAAGATTATGAAAACTAATATTATCTGTTGAATTCATGGGATCAAAAATGATGTAGAAACCAAACATTCATTCTTTGGCGGGAGATTCTAGAATTAGCTAATTGCAATGAAAAGACACATCTGAAATCTGAGCACAGTCATGGTATAAGCCATCTTACTTGATTGAATACAAAAAGAAAAGAATATAAGAAACAGCAATACATCCATGTCTTCCTGCTGACTAATTGAAATATGACAGCATGCCTTAAGCTACCACCATCAGGCCTTTTCTGAAGTGGTGGACTGTTCTTTCTCAACTCTAAACCACAATAAACCATACCTCCCTGAAGTTTCTTCTTGTTATTGCAATCAGGAAAGTAATTAAAACACCTAGTCTTTATGATAATTTCTATTCATTTGTTTTAAGTTTTTGGCCAAAGTTTTAAAATCCTGACTATAACTAAGAATTAAATGAAACCAAGCAATTAATTAAATATAGAACTCCAGATTAACAATAACTAGCTGATATTCTTCAAGGTTTTTTCAACCTTGTTATGAGCAAATAAAGCAATCCTTTATAAAAAAAGTCCTTATTAAGAATAACAATCAATAAATCATTGCAGATAGGTAAGGTAGTCCTATACCTATTTAAATGTGGTAACCATCTTTTTGTGTAGGCATTGGAATGATCCCATCAGATATATAATCAGGCAAATCTGGTTGTGTTTAAACATTAGTATGCTTCTCATTAGTTGTAGAGCTGTAAGATATTACCCTTTAGCTTTCTTTTTATCTTCTTCATCTTTTTTCTTTTTCTTTTATTGGATATTTTCTTTATTTACTTTATAAATATTATCCCCTTTCCTGGTTTAATTGGTATCAAAATCGATCCAGCAATATCAAAAATCAAGCAAAATTATCTAAAGCATTCAAATATTTACTAATTTTGAAGATAACACAGGAATAAAAGTCTTCTAGTTAATCTCCTACACAAACTCACCAGAATGATGACATTAAAATATCTTAATTACAGTAGAAATGTTCCTGTGGTGTAGTGGTACATATATTATTCTTTCTCAGTGACACTGTGTTTGAATATTTTTATTAAAGGAGAGAGATAAAAATATATATGCCATTTAACAACTAATAAAAAAGAAGAAGACATGATTTGAAATAGGACAAGCAAGAGTACAACGAAAGTTTGGAGGGAAAAGAAGGAAGGAGAATGTTAACCTCAAAATTAGAAGAAAAACTCTAGTGTTCAAGTGGAAACTAGAAATGCAAGGAAGGTATGGAAATTCTATCTGCCCATCATAATGGTAACAAGGGAGAATCTGAAGTGCTGTGGTAATCAAATATGTATTTTAATTCCACACAAAAAAATTTGTAGGTTGTTTGGCCCTTATATACTTTTATTTTATGTGAATGCATGTATATATTTCTAATAACATGTACACATTTGTACACATGTGTAGAAAATCCTGTGTGCTGCATGAATCATCATGTCTCTGCTTCCCCAAGGCTGGAATTAAAAATGAGTATCATTGCATTTTGATTTATGTAGTTGTTAGTGATTCATTTAATTTTTCATGCGTGCAGAACAAACACTATACTTGGTGTCTTCACTCCAGGTTGTATTTATTTGTAGAATTTGGATAAGATTATACAAAATAGCATCACAACATTTTCTATAGCATGTACTACAATTTAAATACTGTATTAATGCTATTAGAATGCTAACATACATTAATAAATAGTTAAAATTTTGAACAAGTGATTATTCTTTACATATTCCTTTTTTCTGTATTCAGCATAAAAAACAAGCATTTTTTTGCATATTACTTCACACACTGTACTATCTTTAGCTTCTAAATAAATAAAGTATCATATGTTTATTATAAACACTGTTATAAATAAAAAAATCACATTTCAACTATGATTAACTTTTAAATATATTACAAAGTGATATTTTTATTATCTAATATGGCAGTACAAAAACCATAACTTTGACAAAATTAGAACAGTAGAAATTGTTACTTTCATAGAATTAGGAGGAAGAGATTTTTACCAGGTCAATCCAGAGCCTAGGCCTGCTCCTGGAAACTTCTAGTATCAGTACAAGCCTATCTAAGCCTAGAATATTTTGACCCCTGAGACTCACTTTTGAATAAGTTCAACCTTTCTAGTTCTTTCTGAACGCTGGCTGGTTGGTTCAACTCAGCTGTTCTTGATCAAACTCCCCTCCAAGCTGACTGATTCATTCTGGCAATGTGTTCTAATCCTTTGGTTCCTTTTCATTTTCTGGCTCCTTCTGTCTTCACCTGTATCTAGCTTGTTCTTTCTCTCCCACCTTTCTCTGCACCACTGTCTGAGTCAGAGTGCCTTCTTTTCTATCTTCCTCTGCAATGCTCTCTCTTAAGTAGCCTCTCTTTTCACTCTGTTGTGAGAGTTAAGCAAATCTGAGTCTGTCAAGTCTTTGTCTGACTTGTAAATTTGCCTCCCTTTCAATTAGACTTCACTTTCAGATTTGGGTGCTTCCTTATAAAAACGAACTTTACCCCCATTGTGAATGATTAAAGTTGTATATTAATGGTGTGACTGTATTATAGCAAGAACAATTAATGGAGTTTGCTAAGGGTGAGCACACCACAACAAACATGCTTTTCTAGTAAACAACAAAATAGTGGAATTCATAGTTTGATCAAATATACTGCAACAACCGTTCACAAATATTTTCCCGGAGGTTGAATCATTGTGGTCCATCTTTGTATTCCAAGATCTTAGTAGGGAAAAGCATGAGTATTTTTTCTAGCTCATCCTCTATAAGATAGAAAGCTTGAGAACAACCTCAGTACACTGGACTTTGTTTTATTTAAAATAAATAAGCGAATAAACTAACAAGTAAGTATTTTTTTTTTTTAGGTAACAAATTCTCAACAGAATTGACATCACAATAAAAAGAGTTTGCACAATAAAAGGAAAAGAAAATGTAACTGAAAAGCAGTTAATGAAGAAGAATGTCATAACACACAATAGTTTATAGCTGGTGAGGACTGCAGAAAATGGGCTTCAACTCTATGGTATGATTACAGGTAACTTAAATTCACCAGGCATAAAACATAATTCCTTATTTGGTAAATAACATAAACTAAATGTGTATGTTCCTCAAAATTTAAAAAAGAGGCAATAATGATCATTTAGGTAATATTAATTGTAATAGTCTAGATTTCAAAAGAAAAGATAATTATAATTTATAAAGGAAAGGTTATGGTGTATCTTCTCCTCTATGATTTTCTGGTCTGTTTCTTTCTGTTTTCTTGGATGTGGTTAACATCATCAGATTGCAATTTTCCTTCTAGTGCCATCTAGAGATCTGGATTTGTAGATAGATGTTGCTTAATTTGGTTTTATCATGAAATTTATTTTTCCTTTCCCCATTTATAGAGATTTTAGGGTTTGCTAAATTTGGCAGTCTAGGCTTGCATCTGTGGTGTCATAGCGTTTGTAGAACTTTCCTTCATTTCTTCTGCATTTTAAAGTCTCCTTTGAGAAGTCTGATATTTAAAAATAGTAATATTAAATATTTATTTTCTAACTTTCTAGATATATATACAGACATCATAGGAATGTCTAAAACTTAAAGGAATAAGAAAATCGAGTTTTCTTTGGACAAGGATTTTCCTAGCCATGTCATTTTCCTTCTAGATTTAATAGTTGAAGCACAGGAACAGTAGTGAAAGTATGCTAAGGAGATTAAATTAGAACAATAATTTCCACACCCTGTACAGAACAGAAAATAATCTAGAAAAACCATGGCACTGAAAGCAACCATTTGCAATCCATGTACTTGATAAGATGTGATAGCTGATGTTATACAAGGAACAAACATACGTCTATAGGAAGATAAGAAAAAGCCTCATCAAAATTCACAAGTAGGGGCAAATTATCTTTTAATATTTAAGAGCACAAGGTTGTGTCTGTTTCATAGAACTGGGTAAGGAGAAGCTCAAAATCAATCCCAGTCAAGTGTAGAAGTTAGGCCTGGTCCTGTCTCCCAGCCCCATGGTCACAAAATTAAGACTTAGACACAAACTATATTTAAAAATTCCTTGGAGATACACACACACACACACACACACACACACACACACACATACACAGGCTCTTCTCTGGCTAGATTAAAACATGAAATAACCCATCCATTTATTCTAATCTACATTATGCCAGGTGGCTGCTTTCTTGAGCTCAGGTACCATGCATCTGTTTCATCACATATCCCCAGGAAATCTCCTGTGCCTTGCACAGCCAAGTTATACATATTATACTTCAGCAGGGTTTCTACATAAACAAGATCCAAACAATAGCAACAGCAAACGATAGGTAATGTGGCAAGGAGAAATTGTCCTAGGTCCCATGCCTTGGAAAATATCTACAGGAATGAGATGACTACTTAGATAAGGAGAATTAGCTTACTGAGGGGACAAGTCCTTAATTGGTTACCCAATACAAATGAATTGTTCTTTAAATACACACACACACACACACACACATATATATATATATATATATATATAGAGAGAGAGAGAGAGAGAGAGAGATACTAAATGGACTCAGAAGTTTTTATTTATACATTTATGAGCACATATAATATGGGTGTCTATGTAACAATTGTAATTTTAAAAGCCATTTTTATAGGTCAGTCATGTATTCTAAATTATTTCATTAAAATTAACAAGAAATTACAAAAATTTTACAAGTAGACCCTCATTTCTTTCCAGATATACTTAGATTTATATCCTCCTTATCTTGATCTTCTGACTAAATTTTCTTCCACGAGTACTAGAAGTTGTCCAATAAAATGCCCAGGCCCTGAATAACATTAAGGATTAACATGTGGTTTCAAATAGTATTTCATAGCCTCCAATGAATACTCTTGATTATGAAATAATTTTCTTTTAAGTTATATTTTATATTATTTAAACGAATTTCTAAATATAAATGTATTTTAATATTATTCTTCCTCATTCCAAGACCTACTAGATCATCTCTCTTTTCTACCCACTCAACTTGAAGTTCTTTTTCAAAAACTAATATTCTGCTATAAATGTAGACTGGAGGCTGGCATAATTTTCATCAGAGAGGTTTCACCTAGCAACTTATAGGAACAGTTGCAGACACCCATAGCCAAACATTAGGCTCTCACAGAATCCTATGGGTGAGGAGGGGGAAGAATCATAGGCACTAGAAGGATCAAGGATACCACAAGAGATCAGCATGGACTAAGGCTGGTCTTCAATAACATCAAAAACAATACAAAGTCCATATACACATGGAAGCTGAACAACACTTTACACAAAGATAACTTGGTCAAGGAGGAAATAAAGAAAGAAATGAAAGACTTTTTAGAATTTAGTCAAATGAAGGTACATCATACCAAAACTTATGGGACACAATGAAAGCAGTGCTAAGAGGAAAACTCATAGCTCTGAGTCCCTCCAAAAAGAAACTGGAGAGAGCATACACTAGCAGCTTGACAGCATATCTGAAACCTCTAGAACAAAAAGGAGGAAATACACCCAAGAGGAGTAGACAGCAGGAAGTATCCAAACTCAGGGTTGCAATCAACCAAGTAGAAACAAAAAGAACTATACAAAGAACCAACAAAACCAGGAGCTGGTTCTTTGAGAAAAATCATCAAGGTAGGTAAAAACTTAGCCAGACTAACCAGAGGGAACAGACAGTATCCAAATTAATGAAATCAGAAATGAAAATGGAGACATAACAGTAGAAACTGAGGAAATTCAAAAAATCATCAAATCCTACTACAAAAGCCTATACTAAACAAAACTGGAGCCTCTAGATGAAATGGATGGTTTTCTAGAGTGATACTATGGCCAAAGTTAAACCAAGAACAGGTAAACTAGCAAAATAGTCACATAACCCTAAAGAAATAGAAGTAGTCATTAATAGTTACCCAACCAAAAACAAACAAACAAACAAACAAAACAAAAAAACAAAAATCTGCAGGGCAAGATGGGCTTAGTGAAGAATTCTATTAGACCTTCAAAGAAGACCTAAATCTAATACTCTTCAAACTATTCCACAAAAGATAAACAGGAAGAACACTACCCAATCTGTTCTATGAAGCCACAACTAGAGTTATACCTAAACCATACAAAGACCCAACAAAGAAACGAACTTCAGAGAAATTTTCCTTATGAATATTGAAGCAAAAATATTCAATAAAATTCTTGCAAACCAAATCCAAGAACACATCAAAACGATCATCTATCATGATCAGTAGGCTTCATCTCAGGGATGCGTGAATGGTTCTATATATGGAAATCCATCAACATAATCTACTATATAAACAAACTCAAAGGAAAAAAACACATAAACATTTCATTAGATGCTGAGAAAGCATTTGAAAAAATTGAATACCCCTTCATGGTAAAAATCTTGGAAAGATCAGGATTTCAAGGTCCATACCTAAACATAGTAAAAGCAACATACAGCAAACTAGTTGCAAACATCAAACTAAATGAAGAGAAACTTCAACAATCCCACTAAAATCAAGGACTAGACAAGGCAGCCCACTCTCTCCCTACCTATACAATATAGTACTCAAAATCCTAGCCAGAGCAATTTGACAACAAAAGGAGGTCAAAGGAACAAAAATTGGAAAGGAAGAAGTATTAATATTATTATTTGCAGATGATATCATAGTGATTCCGAAAATTCCACCAGAGAACTCCTAAAACTGATAAAGAACTTCAGCAAAGTGGCTGAATATAAAATTAACTCAAACAAATCAGTAGCCTTCCTCTACTCAAAGGACAAAGAGGCTGAGAAAGAAATTAGGGAAATGACACCCTACACAATAGTCACAAACAGTATAAAGTATCTTGGTGGGATTCTAACCAAGCAAGTGTATGACTGGAACTTCAAATCTCTGAAGAAAGAAATCAAAGATCTCTGAAGATGGAAAGATCTCCCATGATCATGGATTGGCAGAATTAACATAGTAAAAATCACCATCATGGCAAAAGCAATTTACAGATTCAGTGCAATCCCAATCAAAATTCCAACTTAATTCTTCATAGAGTTAGAAAGGGCAATTTGAAAATTCATTTGGAAAAACAAAACACCCCGGATAGCAAAAACTATTCTCAGTAATAAAAGAACTTCTGAGGGAAACACCACCTCTGATATCAAGCTGTATTACAGAGCAGCAGTGATAAAAAGTGCATGGTATTGGTACAGAGACAGGCAGGCAGATCAATGGAACAGTACTGAAGACCAAGAAATGAACCCACATACCTACAGTCACTTGATCTTTGACAAATGAGCTAAAACCACCCAGTGGAAAAAAGACAGTATTTTCAATAAGTGATGCTGGTTTAACTGGAGGTCTGCATGTAGAAGATAGCAAATCAATTCATTCTCATCTCTGTGTATAAAGCTCAAGTCCAAGTGGTTCAAGAATGTCCTCATAAAATCATAAACAGTAAAACTAACAGAAGGGAAAGTGGGAAAGAGCCTGGAACACATGGGCACATGGGAAATTTTTCTAAAGAGAATATCAATGGCTTATGCTCTAAGATCAACAATAGATGAATGGGACCTCATAAAATTGCAAAGCTTCTGTAAGGCAAAGGACAGTGTCAACAGTACAAAACAACCACTAACAGATTGGGAAAAGATTTTTACCAATCCTACATCCACATCTGATAGAGGGCTAATATCCAATATATACAAAGAACTCAAGAAGTTAGACTCAAGAGAAACAAATAACCCTATTAAAAATGTGGTACAGAGCTAAACAAAGATCTCTCATCTGCGCAATATTGAATGGCCAACAAGCACCTAAAGAAATGTTCAATATCCTTAGTCATCAGGGAAATGCAAATAAAAACAACCTTGTGATTCCACCTCACACAGGTCAGAATAGCTAAGATCAAAAACTCAGGTGATAGCAGATGCTGCTGAGGACAGGGAAAAAAGAACCCTCCTCCATTGTTGGTGGGATTGCTAACTGGTACAACCACTCTGGAAATCAGTCTGGCGATTCCTCAGAAAATGGAGATAGTATTATCTGAGGACATAACTATTCCACTCCTGGGCATATACCCAAAAGATGCTCAAACATATTACAAGGACACATGCTCCACTATGTTCATAGCAGCCTTATTTATCATAGCCAGAAGCTGGAAAGAACCCAGATGTTCATCAAGGGAGGAATGAATACAGAAAATGTGGTACATTTATAAAATGAAGTACTACTTAGCTATTAAAAGAATGGATTCATGAAATTCTTAGGTAAATGGATGAAATTAGAAAATATCATCCTGAATGAAGTAACCCAATTACAAAATATCACACATGATATGCACTCACTGATACTTGGATATTAGTCCAAAAGCTCCTAATATATAAGATACAATTCACAGACCATATCAAACTCAAGAAGAAGGACAACCAAAGTGTGGATGCCTCAGTCTTTTGTAGAAAGGGGAACAAAATACTCATGGAAGCAAATACGGAGACAGAGTGTGGAGCAGAGCATGAAGGAAAGGCCATCCAGAGACTGCCCCACCTGGGAAATGCATCCATATACAGACACCAAACCTAGGCCCTATTGAGGATGCCATGGAGCGCTTTCTGATAAGAGCATGATATAGCTGTCTCCTGAGAGTGTCTGCCAGAGCCTGACAAATACTAAGGTTGATACTTGCAGCCAACCATTGGACTTATCACTGGTTCCCCAATGGAAGAGTTAGATAAAGGACTGAAGGAGCTGAAGGGGCAACACCATATTAAGAACAATATCAATCATCCAGATACTCCAGATCTCCCAGTAACAAAATCACCATCCAATGAGTTCACATGGAAATATGCATGGCTACAGCAGCATACATAGCAAAGGATGGCCTTGTCAGGCATCAATGAGAGGAAAGACCCTTGATTCTTTGAAGGCTTGATGCCCCAGTGTAGGGGAATGCCAGGGAAAGGAAGTGGGCAAGGGTGGTTTGGTTGGAGAATACCCTCATAGATGCATGGGGAGGGAGGATGGCATAGGGTGTTCCTGGAGGAGAAACCAGGAAAGGCAATAACATTTGAAATGTAAGTAAATAAAATATCCAATAAAATAGAAAAGGAAGAAAGAAAGAAGGAAGGAAGAAAAAGTAAAAGATTGTTGCTAATGATATCAAATGCAAAGGGACTTGTATCTGGTTTCTATGATGAAAAAGACGGATTAAAAAAAAAATGTTACTACAAGAATACAGTCCACATAATAAGTTAACCAGGGCTCATAGAAGCTCAGAGATTGAACCAATAATCATCAATCATGTATGAGTCTGACCTAGTTCCTTTGCATATATCATGGTTGTGTAGCTTGGTGTTCTTTTGGGACTCCTAATAGTCAGACCAAGACTCTCTGACTCTTTTGCCTGATTTTAGTTCGCTTTCCCTTTTACTAGTTTGCCTCATCTAGCTTTAATATGAAGGTATATGCCTAGTCCTATTTTAACTTGTTATGACATATTTTGTTGATATCTGAGAGAGACCTGCTCTTTTCTGGAGGAAATGGTATAACTGTGCATCTGGAAAAAAAATATGGTGATGGAGAGAAGGAGAAGAAAAATAAAGAGAAAATGCAGTTAGGATATAATATATGAGAGAAGAATAAATAAATACGTTTACTAATTTTGGAAGCCACCAGGTAGTAGCTAAATATACTTCACAGAATATTTTAGAGTCTGTTATATGTTGGTCAACTACTCCTGAACATGAGGCCTGTTCAAAAGAGGTTGGTATATGTCATTCTATTGGAAAAACTGATTTTCCATCCCCAAACAGGTAAAAGTAACAGATCAAGTGTTACTCTTTACCCTCTGGCATAGTTTTCATTCAATCAGTCACTCATTTATTCACTTTTAAAAGTATAATAAAATAACCTTTAATATGATATGCAAAACTATTATAACAGTTAGAAAAGAGAAACCAACAAGGAAAAGAACCTATGTTCAGGAACAAAAATCAGAGAGCTACTATTTCCAATACTCAGAAATCCATAATATATGAGCCCAGGAACTGGTGCGGACCTCTGCAGACCCTATGCATTGTGTTTTAGTTTCTGTAAGTTCATGTGAGCTTTCCTCATGTTGATTAAAACAGTTTATGGTGGTTTGAATATGCTTGGCACAGGGAGTAGTACTATTAGGAGGTATATCTTTGTTGGAATATGTCTGTTTGTTTGAGTTAGTGTGTCACTGTGACCATGGGCTATACAACCCATGCCCTAGCTGCCTGGAAGCCAGTCTTCTCCTAGTGGCCTTCAGATGAACATATAGAACTTTCAGTTCCTCCTGCCCCATGCCTGCCTGGATGCTGCCATGCTCCCAACTTAATGATAATAGACTGAACCTCTGAACCTGAAATCCAGCCCAAATCAAATGTTATCCTTATAAAAGTTGCCTTGGTCGTGGTGTCTGTTCAGAGCATTAAAACCTTAAGACAGAGGCATTTATTTCTTTGTGCCCTCCATCTGCTCTGACTCCATCCACTCGTTTGTGTGGTTTCTTCAGCTCTTAGGGTAGGGATTTGATGGACACTTCCATTTGGAGCTGAATGTTCAATGGTCTCTCACTCTGAGTAATCTCTGGCTATGAACAAATAGTCCCTGGAACTTAAATCTTATACTTTGCCATGGGAAAGCCAATTTGGACTTCTCATGACAGCAAACTATGAAAGGGATAAATGTGTGTTTAGGAGGGTGATTGATTCAGATTTTCAAGGAAAATTTGGATTTCTTCTCCACCATGGTGGTAACAAAGACTATCACTATCTTGAATGCAACAAATCTTTTAGCTGTCTTTTTGTCTCATAATATCCTGTGATTAAAATCAATGGAAAACTACAACACAATCCATTCAGAATGACAGAGAACAAAGATCCTTCAGAAATAAAGGTTTGGATCACTTCTGGTAAAGAGCCAAGACAAGTTGATGTTCTTGTTAAGAGGAAAGAAAATACAGAATGCATAGCAGAAGGTAGTTATAAATACCAGCTAAGGCCATGTGACCAGTTGCAGCTCTGAGGATCACAATTGTCGTGAAAGTGTCTATACACATTTTTAAGAATATGTTTGCACAACTATTTGTTCTTTTCTCTTACCTTTATCATGTAATTTAATATCAATCAAGAGAGTATCAGAGATATAATATTTAATTTTGAGATATTAAAAGAATGTCCCACAAAGGACATTGACACATACTCTAAAATTTATAATGCATTATGTGTTACATGAGAGATAGTTGTGTCATCTTACATATAATTAAAACCCAATTATTATTTTCATTTGAAAATTAAGCATGACCTAAGAAGAGATGATGTTGTATAAAGCTGACAAGAAATTGCTGGTGATATCTATTTTTCTTTGTCAACATGACTACAACTAGAAAAAAACTGAAACACAAGTAGCTGAATACATCTGTGATAGAATTTTTCTTAATTAAATCATTCTAAGTGGAAGGATCCACTTCTATTCCAGATCTTTTGAGGTGGGAAGATCCATCTGTAATATAGGCCATAACTTCTGCTGGCAGCATACAGAAAGAACATGTAAGAAGAAAATTTGTTTTCTTTGCATGCTTTGCCTCATAGGAAAATCCTTCTTTTACAGGAATTAGAGCTACTTATTTAGGATACCAGCATATATTAAACACCAGCTGAAACATCCAGTCTTATGGACTGAATAGCTACTAGATTATTGGGCCCACCATTAGGAGACAGTCATTATTAGACTAGCTGTATCACATTCTGTAAGTCATTGTAATAAATAAATCCCATGCATATGTATGTTCTGTCTGTTTTTTTTTTTTTTTTCAGAGAACCCTGACTAATGTTATAGAGGCAAGAATGTTGCTCTCCTCTACATGACAAGGTTACAAGTTTGAAACATTGTGCACACAGTAATGTAGCAGAAGAAAGGCAGGTTGTGTCATTGTGTTCTTTTCTATTTTCATGTCCTTAGCTGAAAAATCTTACCTTTATCCATGTTTGAAAAGATAAGTAATGTTTAAAAGATCTGACTTAGTTCTTACTGAGCAAACCAAAAGTAAAGTTAAAAGTTAATAAATAAAATATTGATGACAAAGTATTTGATCAAAATTAGTTCCCTTAATTGCCATATGTTTTACAATGAGGTGGTACATACCTTTAATACCAGTGATATGTTACTCCTGAGGAAAGAACAAATAATGCATACATACAAAAACAGAGATAGAAAGGTTGGATAGACCAGTAGATGATAGATATATGATAGACAGAAAGACAGACAGATAAATATATTATATATTGATATAGATACATATAGATGCATAGATAGAATATAAATTTAGATGATATATAGTTAGGTAGGTCAATATTATTTTTTTAAAAAGAATTCACCTTAATACAGCTATGAATGCTATTAAATCTCAAGATCACTCCACAATAATACATTAGAAAAAGCCCAGGCTACTGTACAAGGTAAAAAATGCAATTTGAGCCTAATGTGATCTCTGTAACTTGAGGAAATGCTTTTAAATGATTAGAAAGGCCTAGGTGAGAGCTATCTAAAGCACTATGCAGGGTAGTTTGCATAACTAAAATACTAGCTGACCTGCAAAAGAATTCCTCTCAGCATCATATAGAAGAATAAAAGTTAGTGTATGAATGTGAGAAGTCATTAAAGAAACTATAGTCTACTGCAGAATATAACACTACACAGCATTTACAGCACAAGGTATTGTCTAAGTTTGAAATTTTTCATAAATCACAGAACTGGAAGCAGAATCAAGCCAGTGTTTGACTTGCTGTTGATGAATAATTAGAAACAATGAATTTTTAAATTCATTGTTAATTAACGAACAAGAAGACTAACAGAAGGCACCATTGTGTCTATTTGTTTAGGTGTTTATTTCTGACATATCACCTCTGTAGCAGTATTATTTAAATCTGGGGCAGTTGGTTTTTATTGTTGTTTGTTTTGAAAATGAACACTTGTTGGCTCATAGCTGGCAGGTCCAAGCGAGAGGAGAGAACCCGGTCCAGCTGAGTCAATCAGGGCAGAGCGGGATGGCGAGTGTCAGTGGCCAAAAAGAAACACACCAGGCCAGGAATCTTGTTGAAGCAGGAACTCAACTTTAATGTAGCAATTTCTCTCGCTTATATAGAGAAGGCAAAGGGAGTGGGCATTTAGGTATGGGGATAGATGACATAGGAGGTGGGGAATGGGAAGGCGTGACTGACAGGGCCAATGGCATAGCTCCATGTCAACAATGACAGGGTAGAGGGAGGGCCAAACAGATCTTGCTGAGTCACTCCTATGCGGAAGTGACTGAGACAGGTCTCAGAACTCCAGCCTGGCTTGGCTTTGTCCCCAAAGGCCCAAACCAGGGTCAGAATGGGACCTAAGACTATCATTTCCAGGGACCCCACTCTCTCACCCTCAGGACCGTGGACAGTAGGAGAAGGGGAACACCCCCAGTGCCGTGCTGTCCGGGTCCAGTTCTGAGCCCTGGCCCAGAGCGCCACAGTCACTGCTGCAAACCTGGGGCCCCTGCACCCCCACTCCTATGGCTGGGGTAGCCCCAGGCTGCATGCTGTGCTCCCCTCTGTGGGCCAGGGAGGTGAGCCCCATGGCCATCAGTGGCCCCTACTCCTCTAAAGAGGAAGCCAGGGCGCTCTCCTCCCTGTGCCATTGCCATCTTGAAACTTGGGACCTTTGGACAGGCTGCCATCCCCCAGATGAGGTGCCAAAAGCCGTCACCATGGAGACAGCCAAGGCCCAGGCCCAGACTGGGCAGTGGAAGGGGAATGGCTCCAAGGGCCATCACCATGGAGACAGCCCCAGCTCTAGTGGCACAACTCCGCTCATGAACTCGGGCAGCACAGTTGCTAGAGAAGTGGCTGTTCTTCTCATGATGCTGTGGTGAGAGGCACCGCCAGAGGTCCAACAAACACTGTCTTTGACTTCTGTGTTTCAAAAGGTAGCTCTATGTCTTTCCAAAGACAGATCATAAATATGGCAATTTATTTCACAAAACATTGTATCCCTGACCATTAATTCCATATAGTCAATTAAAAATACTCTCTCAAGTTTAAGAAAATGTTCCTTTAAAGACAGACAAAACTTTAAACAGAACTTTTCTCAAGAAAGCCCTTCAGACTACAAATAAGCACACCCATAGATGTTTAAGCTACATAATTGTTAACAACACAAATGAAAACAAAAGTAATATATTATTCTAGCCCTATTGCAATGATAAAATAAATCCAAATGTTGGTAGGAATACAGAATAAATGGGAGAAATTGTTTATATGTTACTAGTTTGATGATATCCTGGTAAGCCAGCTCAGAAAACACAAGTTTTCATAATATAAAGTTACATCTGTGATTGAAATCAACCAGTCCTCCCTTAGATGATTTCCCAAAAGAATAAAATAATGAAAATATGCATTGACTCAGTAATATGAATGTTTATAGAATCAGTGTTTGTAACACTCATATAAAATATGTATAAAACAATGAGTTCAAATTCTTGCCAAAAGACAAATGTATCCTTCTTCCCAGCATCCACATCTGACAGCTCACAATTGACCATGTTTCTAGCTTCAGGGCATCTGATATACAAACTTGTTTCCTCTATGGGCACCTGCACTAATTTACACAGATGCACACACAGATAAACCCATGCACCTAATTAAAATTAGTTAATTTTATTTAAAAACAGATTTAAAGGGTATGTAAAGATTCTCTAATTTTGCTATAAGGCAAAATTCATTCTTGAGTTAGTGATATTTTCATTTATACAAGCATCTTAAACCTAATGGAATTGTATGAACTAAAATGTATATTGTGGATTGATGTGATGTTTATCATAATATGACTTGTAAAATTCTTAGACTATAACAATTTAAAAGCAACAATTCTCATGAAATATATAGTGTTAGATAGCTTAGACTGACTATAGGCAAATCAAATGCTGGTGATTTACATATGGAAAAGATAAATGAAAGAAAATCTATTTGAATTTATAATATTCTCATAACCAAATATTTAAAATATTCCACATTTTTATGTAAGCAATGTTTTAGAATCTCTTAATGTTGTCTTTGTGAATTACTATTTATTAGTATTCTTGTAACTTTTTTGTAAAGAGTTAGGTCTGAGTTATATGTACTATAAGACATTTTTGTGTAAGTAATTATTATTGTAATTATTGCATATATTAAACCATGAGTGTGAGCCCTATTACCTTCATACAAAAAGATGCAAAGATTTAATCATAGACTATAAAGAAAACAAATCAGAATATAGCTCACTTAAATAATTATGGGATGCAAATCATGTAGAATATAGTTGCCTTCACTTTGGATCATGGGGAAAAATTTTTAAAAAAGTATCAAATGATGTTATTTGGTATGATATCATTTTCCCATTTGGCATGAACTAGGGTCTTGGCAAGCCTTAGTTGAAAAATGAAAAATGGACAATAAAGAAGAAGCACTATAAAAGTTTAGATTAATCATTGTTTGGGCAGAGCATAATGGAAGTAAAACTCAGCAACATTTGTTTGCTATTGCAAGAATCAGGATGTGATCTGAGATGTTAACAAATGGTAAAAAGTGCAGAGCAGGGCATAGTGCAGTGATATGAGAACATCTTCAAGTGGAAACAGCTATTTTTAGGAACTGAGTATTATACCTGAATCTTTATAGACCTCTTCATGAGGCACCACATCTTCTTCTGCATGTTTCTACAACTCTAACGTGACAAACTAGTTTTATAAATGTCTAACACATTTGGGCAAGTTAGCTCAAAGCGGGATGAAACTCCAACTGAAAGGCATAAAGGTCCTTAATTCAAAGGAGGTGGCAACACTGGAATAAAAGACACATGGAGTTTTCTGAGGGATTACAGAGATTTACATCAAAGGGGGACAGCATTTCTCAAATTTAACCTTAATATACCCTAGAGTAAAATACTGAATTGGAAACAATGGACACACAATTTCGCCTTCAATGAGAGGGTACTGAGGATGGAATTAAGTCCTAGATGTAGAAAGCCAGTAACTCATCACAAAAATAAAGGTGACAAAACCTTAAATACATACTGAATCTGTCTCAAAGAAATAAGATTATATGGGATTTTGCAGCCAAGACTGGTTCATAGTTTCTTTCAAAATCCAGTTATCTTTAATAAGATTTTAAGCTACTGTTTAGCATGAAAATTTACTGTGTTCTGTATCAGTGGACAAGAAATTTTTATAAATATTCTTCAAGCAGTCCTTGCAGAATTTAAGGTGATTTGCGGTAAATGGCAGAGTAAATATCTGAAACCTGTTTCTTAACATCAGCTTATATTTCAGTTGGTCTGAAAAAAGAACAGATTTGTACTTGAATAGTTTCCAAGCAATCTGTTTAGTTTGTCTCTGCTTCAATTCAATTTCATAAACAAGTTGTATTTTAATCTACTCTGATGTTAAACTAAAGCAACCTTTTGCTTTAGTTTTATAACATGGGTTTCTAACACAAATTGAAATAACAGGGCATTTTGAGGCAATTTATGCTTTGAATTGTTTTTCAATCATTCTACAATTTTATCGTCCTGATTGTATAATGATATCAGGTTGCTGAATTTTACTGAGAAGTAATTCTGGTTTTTTTGCTTTTTTTTTTTTTTTAACAGTTTGAATAATTTCATTTATCTTAAGTGAATCCACTTACCAGAGTTACTGTTAGAAATGATAGTTTGTTCTTACTAGAACTATAAATTCTAGAGTTTAATAATTACATGTGATTATTAAATGATAGATGGTGTTCTCTAACAAAAAGCTCTACAATGTTAGAAATTTTTACTGAATTTAAATCTCTCTGGTCTAGGGAGATAACTTACAGAATAAATTATTTACTGGGCAAGTATGAGGGTTGACGTTAAGAAACCACTTTAGTTCAGACTAATTTGAGCACTTTTAAAGAGAAATCAATGATCCATGGAGAAAGTTTGCTAACTAGAATAGTCATAGTCACAAGCTTTTGGCTTGCTTGACAGATTCAGCCTGCCACAGTGAAAAAACAAGAAAACCTATGTGTATGTGGGATACATATCTGGACACACAAGCTTTGTTCACACACATTGGAGCATGCATGTGGAGATACAAATGCATCATAGAAATCCACACATAAAAAACCTTTATTATTTCATTTTATTTCTACTCAGTCCCAAATAAAAATAAAATAAAGTTAATTTAATTTTTAAAATTATGAATTCATTATGATAAATATGTGTTGGTTAGGTTTTGCTTTTTGTTTGTCTGTCAAAGCAAGAAAGGATTACCTGGGAAGAGCTGACATCAGATGCAGAAATGCCTCCATTAGATTGCCCTATAGCCAAATCTATTGAGTATTTTATTAGTTAATGATTGATGTATGAGGTCTCAGCCCATTTTTTGACAGTAACAATTCTGGGCAGGTCAATCTGGATAATTCAGAACAACAAATAAACCAGCAAGCTGAGCAAGCCCTGGGATAACAGGTCAGTAGGCAGTGTTCCTTCATGCCTTTCCCCAGTTCTCACCTCCATGTTCTCCGGCTTCCTGAGTCCCATTTTGGCTTCCTTCAGTATACTATCATCTTGGGTAAATTAGTCAAATTAACATTTTATTCTCAAGTTGTTTTGGGTTAGTTCTTTTTCTCAGCAATAGAAAGCAGAATATGACAGTGTATTAGAGAAAGCCTTTACTAAGAAATGGAGGCTAACTTACTATTATCACAAATAATTAGAGCCATATATAATTTAATATGAAAATTTTCATCAGTAATCTGCTCAGAAGTATGGGATACATTATCCAAATATACATGTTGAAACAAATTTTACCATGTCGTTGAAACTTTTTATTTTGTTAATCAGTTAAAATTACCAAAATTCCTATTGGCAATTGTAATATCTTTCTTACATTTTCTTCTTAAATTTCCCACAGTCTATTGATAATAAGTTGCCTTGTTCCTGATAATTAAGCATAAATTATTAAAAGAATTAATTTAATAATATTTGATCCATGACTTCTTTAACATTGTATTAACTACTTTTAAAACTTAGAGGAATTATTAATCAGTATTTTTCTTAACTGTTTGATATAGTTTCAGAGTTGTAGTTTAAATGTGAAATGTAAAGTGTAGACTCCTGTGAGGAAAGTTGTGAAATCTTTTGGGAGGTAGAGTCTTGCTGAGTCTACCTCACTGTGACTCACTTACTGTTTACTCTCTCTCTCTTCATGACTACCGATAAAATATGACCAGCAGCTTCGCAATCAAGCGCCATCATTTTCCAACCATGATTGACGTTTCCCCCCCTTGATTTGTAAAAAGAAAACACACATTAATTTCTTCCTCCTTTAAATTGTTTTTTTCAGCAACTTTATCACAGCCATGAACAAACTAGCAATTGCAAATTTGATTTATGTCCTATATGAGAATAATTAAAAAGTTAGACTCATAGAGTAAATATATTTTATATACAACAGGGTTCTCCATAAATAAAAGCAGAGATGAGTGGTATTACATTTATACTATGCTAATTACTGCTTTCAGTATGTGGCAACACCTGTTCTAATTTAGGTCTTTCAAATATGGTGATAGCACTACATAAAATAATATTGAATTCTGCATATGGAGAAGTTTGAAGTTAAGATCTTGCTTAAATATTATTTCATATAAATGTATATTATTAATATTTTACTATTAAGGTTATCTCAACACTTACTGCATTGCTATGCACTGTCCTCCAAAAATAACACTGTATATGCATTTATACATTTGAATATATACATTGAGAATATTTGAAGATTTTATATATAATATATATATGTATATATATGCTGTATTTGTCATTGTTAATGATTCACAATATACCCTGACACATGAATAAATACCTTAACGAATGCAATGTGAAAAAAATTATCACTTAATTCTCAACATCTATATTGCAGAAGTTCTAAAATAGATTCAGGAGTGACAATATGTGTATTTAGGTTAAACTCAAATTAGATATTTGGTAAGAAATTATGTTCACGTGTATACTATAAAACCAACCCAAATGTTACAATTTCCAATTCTCTAGTGATAGTTGAAAACATGCTTTTATTACCCAGATAAGAAAACAGTTAAAGGAACATCAGTGACATATCTTAACAACTCACTCAAAACAATTCTTAGTGCCTCTCACAGGGAGTCAGGAGTTCAAGACATAAAGCTCAAATAAAGTACACACCATAGTGAGCCATTTGCAGTTGTAGGCACCATCAGTAAAGTGAATCCAGATATCCTATACATTATGGTGAATGGCTTCAAATCTCATCTTCCTTGAAGCAACTCCCAGTGAAATGAGCTGAATAAAACAAATCCTGATTTTTCGCATTTACTGTTATTAAAGGAAGGAACAAAGTAGTGCCGAGGGGAATGAAGGAATAAAGCTATGGCTATTCAGTTGTGAAGGAAGTAAATTAATAAAACTAATCTCATTTCTTTTGTACACGCTTTCAGTAGATGCCCCTAGAGAACAATTCCCTTTATGGAATAGAGTAAGCTTGAAGGTGGGGTGTAAGAATTTCTAACTAGGTCTTATCTTAGTCATATTTGTGCTTGGTGTGTCATGAAGAACTAATATCTCACCTTCCTTACCATTTCATGCTTGATATTTATCACCATGGGCAGTTTACACTGTTTACCATAAAGTTTCATAAACATTATACTTTCCTCAAATATACTATATGAAATATTATCAGGGAAAAAGAAAAAAAATAATCTTGTGAATTTATTGAAGAAAATTCTCTAAATCTTTAAAACATGGGCAATGCTCTGGGCTCATGTAAAATATTAAATCCATCTTTTGCCATTGCTGTGCAAAACTTATTACAGCATCCTAGAGAAAGCCTTCACCCACCATGAAAAACAAAACAAGCTCCAGGCTGTTCATCTGCCAAGGGAAGTATTTTTCATTTCAATGCCAGCTGAGTTATGTATGTGTAGATACTTTCTAACCTTCCTGCCTTCCTGTCACTTCTCTTAGTGAATTCAATTTAACATTAGTTCAGTT
Organism: Rhynchomys soricoides; assembly: GCA_019843965.1. Lineage (NCBI taxonomy): Eukaryota > Metazoa > Chordata > Mammalia > Rodentia > Muridae > Rhynchomys > Rhynchomys soricoides. Next base: position 30,793,765 of record JADRCH010000004.1, on the reverse strand, counting down.
TCATTTAATAACATGCACTACCATATGTAGAAAGACAAAATGGCATGCATTTATACATGCTTCAAATTTTAGAGAGGATTTAAAGCCAAGATCTCAACTAGAAATATTTCATCAGAAATAATATTTACCAATAAGTATTGATGTATTCCCCAGTAACAGGGGCTTTCAATGGCTTTATGCTTCAGCCATATAATTTCTTCCAGCTAAGTGTTTGAGAATATTTAAATTAAAGTCATTATATGTACTGTATGGTAACATTTTCTTTCATTCTTTGAACAATGTTTTTAAACATATACCCTGTAGTTCTTCTACACTGATAAAGTAGTCAAAACATTTTATTAGGGCATGTTAAATAAATTTAATAAAGTATTTTCATGATCAGTATTTCTTCAAAGGATTGTTCTTCTGTTCACATGAAGAAAATTATTTTTAAAAGTAAATTTAGAAATTTCCCATAAATGTTCACTCATACTCTACAACTATTGATTTTCTACAACCTTAGGACCTTATTTCAAATCCAGATTCCAAGTTGTTGAGTTCAATTGATATGTGGACCATCATAAAAGTAAAAACCTGTACAGCTGAAGATATAATCAAGAGAAAGCACACAGAAGAGAAAATAGGGTTTAACCAAGTACATTAAAAATTTGCAAAAATCTCTATCCACAGTTCAGTTGTTATTTGAATAATCACCCCTTCTCTCCTCTCTCTCTCCCTCTCTCTTTCTCTCTTTTTATCTCTCTCATTCACTCCCTCTCTCTTTTTCTCTCTCCCTCTCTCTCAACCGTAATGTGAACTTCAACAGGACTAATAGCATAGAGATAGAATGTGTGTTTTTAGTTTTCATTAAGTTCGTGACTTTTGGAACATCCTACCATGAGTCACTGCACTGTCCCATTATTACTGTTCCCCACTGTAAAATGAGATAATCTAGCCTTTATTTGAAAACTTCTCATGAACTCATTAGAATAAAGAAAATTTTAAAATTTGCTTTGATTTAATATGTGCTCAGTCTTTCTGATTTATTCCTTTTCTCTACATAACTATTCTTACATTATTCTACTGAATACTACATTCATTATTTAACCAGAATTAAATAAGTTATTAAGGTTGTTTTCCTCTATAACATTAAATAAGGCAGTATTTATATCTGTGACATGCTTATTTTTAAAATGTTTGCTTATTTTCTTTTAACTTAATATTAGCAGGCACTGGTAAGTATTCTTACTACCAAGTTCTAGTGTACATAGTATAATAATTTAATTAATCATGAAGAAAAATAATCTTTTGTCATAAGATTAAATTTTTATAGTTTACTCTACTTGGCTTGCCATTCTCATTATTTATCATTTATTATTTTCTTGGTGGATGTTGAAGAAGCCTTTAGGGTTCTCTGAAGGAAATTAACTGATAGAATTAATATTATTAAAATGCGAAATCATTAGATTGGCTTCCATGATACAGAATGAATAGTTCAATAGTGACTGCCTGTGTACTGGAGAAGCTGAGACCCCTTGAGCTGTTTTGTTCATTAGGCAAGAACCCCAGCAATCACAGTCTGTCACTGAAGTACTTAAGGATTCCTGAAGTATGGCTGATCTTCAGCACATATCGAAAAGTTGAAGTGCCGGGGATCTAATGGCACCAGGATCACAGAAACCATATGCATTCTATATCAAGACTTGATGACAGTGAGGAAAAGATATCACTGCTTTACCCTCAATAGCTTTACAAAAAGGGCTGCTAAATGTGATAGTATCAAATATTTTTTTTTACATGTAATATAACTATCTCAGTTTGTTTATATACAAGATTCCAAACCCTGAAAAGTACATTATTTAGCATCATTTAGATATAAATATACAAGAAATTGGCTATTATTTTCCATTGACTTATAAACAAAATTATATTGAATTTGTAATAAAATTTATGTCCTTGAAATTTCATAACTATATTAGTTACTTTTAATCACAAACTGGTATCTATTTCATATTCATTTATTTTTGTCTATGTCACTTGATTTTGATGTGCTAATTATCTGTCATGATTTATGCCCTACACAATTCTGCTACAACACTAAGTTTTAGTCACTCATATTTGCAATGAACATGTATATCTGCAATGGTCACTGAAATCGGTATTCACAGTTCTTCAGAAGCTAAAGCTAAAATACTGATGAAAGTTTGAAGTCCAAACAGGACTACATAGGTTATTTCAGACTATTATGAAATACAGATTGGCATCCTTTCTTAATATTAATATGTACAAAAAATTCTGCCCATTTTCAAATATACATAAAATTTTATATAATTAATAACTAAATTTCTTGATGTTTGCTTTTTTACCAAGTTAAAACTAAGATAGTATTTTAATAAATGTGATCAGCTTCATCATTTTAATTTTGCATTAAGTTCTTTTTTTTTGTTTATTCAGTGACTAAGGAACCTCCATTGTTTGATTTACATATCTCCTTTCATTTTGTGGTTTTATTTGGCAAATCAATGACTACTATTTATTATGGTTTAGATGTGGTGTGAACATATTCACCATGTGCTAAAATGCTAAAAGAAAAGACTCCAGTGCAACTTGAATTGATTTATACTGAAACTGATGATAGAAATGGCCTGGAGGTAGGAAATAGGTCATAGATGCATAGTGGTGGAAGAAACTATTGCAGTTTTTATACTGCTATAACAGTTCCCCTGACAAAACGTAGTCATAAGAAGATTGGACTCCTCTGAATAACCAATCTGTAGCAGCTCCTTGCCTTCCTGCTTCTCTAACATGGTTTTACACAGTCAAGGGGACAGTCACCAGCTGCTGTATCAGATTATTTTTACTTTATAGAAAAATCTTGACCCAAATAAGCCTCTTTATGACTTGCATTACATAATTGCAAATACTGAGAATTTTACAAACATAGAATATACAGTATAAAACTGCAATTATTTGTATCTTTTTATTATATTTTATAAAAATGTATGTTTTAAGTTATTTTTTTCTGTTTTTTAAATTACTCTCTATATAATTCATTGATCATAAATGATATTTGAACACCATATTTCACCTTTTCAAATGGCTGCTGTCAATGTTTTCAAATAAACGTTCTCAACCTCATATTAATCATTATCAGTGTCTTCCAACTAAATGGTAAAATATAGCTGTATTTATCCTCTCCAATGATCTGTTATGCATATTTGTGGTAATATTTGATTATCATTGTATATACTACTTTCAATAGGAAGTAGTATTTTAGAAATTTTGATACTTTAAATTTGCTTTGTATCTTCAGGACTCTGCATGATTGGCACTTTACTTGCAGTTGACTCTCAGAAAATAACTGCTAAATGGTTGAATGAATACAATACACTTTAAAATTTGAGTTTCTTTTCTTTTAATGGGACAATTCCAAATGACAAGAGAGAAACTGTATATAGCAGCAATATATAAAATGTAGAATATGGTCCTTTTAGTTAAGATTGAGTAAATAGGTCACAGAACAAATAAGCAAAATCTTTATTATTGTTAATTTAAAAATTTAGTAAATGCTAAGCATTTTCTAAAGTTAAAAATAATCATTTCCACATCAGAAAATATACTCTGCAGTAGGTTGATCAGCATAGATTAAGATTGGTTCCTGCATTTCAATTTTATAGTAATATTATTGAATTAAAATTATTAGAGTAAGCCCACTATGGTGTTCAATTTCATAATGTGATACGTGGGGTTAAATTACATGCCTTAGAAAAAGATATTTCTGGTTTTATACCGTTATTGGGATGCAGAGGAAAGAGGATATCTGAGATACTGTCTCAAAATTAATTAAAGAGCTAAAGCACAACATATATTTCTAAACTACTTCATTCAATCTTTCTTTTAGCATGAGTTATAAAGTCAACCTCTTATGGTAACCTAAGCTGACTTGAATGGAACTTTATGCTAAATTTTCAGTAAATAAAGTCTAGATCAGGGCTGTGGAGTTGACTGAACAGTTAAGAATACTTGCTACTGTAATATCCCCCAGCCAAATATTAGACAGAATTGGGAAGTCTGCAGACTAGGGGGAAGAAGAATTGTAAGAACGAGAAGGATCAAGGACACCACAAGAAAACCCACAGACTCAACTAACCAGGACTCATAAGGTACTCACAGGGACCAAACCAACAATCAGGGATCCTGTATGGGTCTGACTTAGGTCATCTATATATGTGTTATAGATATGTAGCTTGTTGGTCTTGTGGGATACCTAGCAGTGGTATCAATAACTGCTGTGACTCTTCTGCCTGTGTTTGGGACTTCTTTCCTCCTACTAGATTTCCTAGTTTAGCTTTAATATGAGAGGATGTACCTAGTCTTATTGCAACATAATATGCCATTTTTTCATTGATATCCGTGGGAAGCTTGCTCTTTTTTCTGAAGGGAAATGCAGGAGATCTGAGGGAGAGGGGAGATGGCATGTTGGGACTAGAAGGAGAGATATGAATGAAGTCAGGTTTTTATTGAAGCTGAAAACATTGCTTAGCAGGCAAAATCATGTGATTTTAATTTTGATTGTTGGATTTGAACATTGTACAGGGCAAGAGGATGAGATACTAAGCCTTTTGTATCTCCTCCCACAGATATGTACCATTAAAGGAAATGACAAGATTAAAACTAAATATGTTCATAGTTAAACATTTTTAAAAGTCAGATAAATTAAACTTATTAGAAATATTAGTAAGCACAGTGTAATGTGTCTGTCATGGCAGCATTCAGAATACAGAGGAGAGAATTATGAATCCATGGTCATCTTGGCATAATTAAGGATAACTTGTTTCACAGAAGAATGGAGATAAGGAAAAAGAGGAGATGGGGGAAGAAGTTAGAAAAGGAGAAAAAGTGTGAGGAGGAGGAGAATGAGGAGGACAAGGACAAAGAGGAGGATGAGGGCAAGGAAGAAAATTAATTTAAATAAAAATCACTATTTGTAGAAATTAAATCTAATAGAATATTAGTGGAAACATACTCTGTAGAGTAGATGCTGACAAACAAAATAAGCAATTGGACTCAGAATGGGTTTTGTGACCTTGGTTTGGTGTGCATGGTCATTGAAAGCTTCTGATGAATAACATTTCAATATTTCTCAGCTCACCAAAGACAATCAGCTATGCCAGCCTCTGGAGGATCATTCAGCACAGAGACAAATTCCTGTATAAAGACTCAAAAGTGAAAAAAATACTGTGTATTTAAATGCCCAAAGACAGCAAGCTTGTAAGCAGGCTACAGAGATGTAGCAGAAAGAGTAAGGGTAAGGAATCAGAAAATATCTTATTTACCACCTACTCAATTCCGTAGCACAAACATTTTACTTTTGGGCTCATGGATTTAAACTTTTGGGCTAATGGAAAATACACACACACATGTACACACACACACGTACACACACACACATATTTAAAGATCACATTATCTGAAATCTGGAAAATACAGAAGATGAGGCAGTTTGAGAGCTAATGCTCAGAACAAAAAGAATGATGGTTTCTTTGGTGGTTTCTTTAAGATTGGATTCATCAACAAATACTTTAAACTCTTAGTTTTTGATTAAACTGACAGCATTGATGGAGAAAAAAGATAACGTATTTAAAAACTGGCTGCTTTAGATGAAGTATTTTTGTTGTTGGTTATTTTAATTGAGAATACAGATCAAAAGGTTATCGAAAGATTTACTAACATAGGATATGGAGCACTGTGAGAGTTTAGGAGGTTTTTTTAGCATATTTATTGTATGATAAGTGCTATATATTCAACAAGAAATTTAAATCATAGATCAGCATGTAAAAGCCTAAAAATTTTATGTCCATTATTCATCAATTTTATTACTAATCATCTGTTCTGTGGCAGATAAGGGTAATATATTTTAAATGTATTTTATTTTACCTTCTTTATTCTGTAGACATTGATATTTATTTGTGATGGGTATAAGCTGGTTGGATAACATTTTGGCAAACAATAAAGTTATAACTATCTGGCAAATAGATTCAAGTGCATTGTGCAGAATAAAACCTATTTTTCGTGCTTTTTTCTGTTTGAATATTAAAATGCTTGTTTTAGTTGATCTTGTGATTTTTTTTTTATTCCAAAGTCATCTCAAAGTGTTTTGTTCTTATCTGTTTTATTTTACGATGAGCACTAATAAAGCTTCCTCCGGTAACAGCTTCTGATCAGGATAGGTTCTATAAGATTTATGTTGCACCTTTAGCTATAAAATCTTCACAACATCTATTTTTCTGGAAAGTTTTTATGTTATCAGTTTTAGCCTCAATCCAGAGCTGTTTCTTTTAATGTGGAAAAAGTTATAAACAGTCAATTTCCATCACCCAGGTCTTATGAAGCATAGCAAAATTCTATATTGCTAGATGATTTTATCATCCTGCATTCACCTTTTCTTTACATTTACTGTACAGGTCTTAAACCCCTAACAAAACATAGAAGAAGACACATATTTGAGAATGGCTTCCCTATTCATCAGATCTTACTTTGCCAGAAGAGTTTCCTAAATATTGATTCTCAAAAGTCTCTATATACAGCAATCCTCCATGTAGTTAATTTAACCCAATGAAGCAGGAATAAGTGATATTCTACACATATGTCAAGGTTGGTGAGATTCTATTACATAATAAAAAAATTCTTAACAACACAAAAAGACCTTAAGAACTATTATTTTGAGTATTTGTGAAGAACATAATTATATACCAATTTATGGATTTAAAAGATGGCATACTTTTTCTGTGACTGGTTTACAAAGCTTTATAAATGAATAAAATTTAATTTGAAATTCTACATATACCTATTTATATAGCCTAACACATTAAAGCTTAAGAAAAACAGTAGGAAAAGATAAACACAATCTAAAAATATGATTTAAATCTGAATCCTCTTTTATCCACTGGAATTAGTTTGGTAAACAAGACTAATGGTAATAACAATGCTTCACTTTTAGTGTCACCCATAGTAGGTGGGGTTTGATGATTGTAGAGGATCTCAGCTCATCTTGGGTGAGACTAGCCTTATGCCCAATACTTCTGGCTTGGCTCAGAAATCATGACCTTTGTTGATAAGTGTTGTCCTCACACCTTATCAAGGACATTTCTCTTTTAAACAAACATAGACCATTACAGAAAATTACATCCAAAAGAGTTATTACACACCTCTCTGGTGTTCCCACAAATGTATTTTAAAGAATGCCTGACTTCTGACCTTCTTTGTTGTATAAAAACTATAAAATAACTGTAACACTGCTTCCATGTTGGAACATGAAGTTTAGAGTAATCTAAATCTTTGTTCACTCAAAATGGCCCAGAATAAGCTATCTTTTAATCCCTTAAAACAAAATGTATGAAAAATGAAAACATATATACATACAGGTGGTAAGAATAGAATGAGGTAAAAGCTAGATTTCTGAAATTCAGAAAAGTAAAAGTTAACAGGATACTGCCAATACCAGTACTCAAAATAATTATTCAGTATGAGTGATCAACTGGAGAACTATATCAAGAGAAAACAAAGAAGAAAAAATATACAATGTAAAACAACTAATGTGAAAACTGTTTCAGCTGATGAATTGTACATTTCAGACTCTTGTTTATTGATGGTTTATAAAAGAAAGAAAGAAAAATGACTAAACTGTGGTGGGGAGCAAGGCTCAGGAAATAAGAGCACTGGATATGCAAGCATGACTTCCATTCCCCAAATCCCACATTTTGATAGCCGGACATGAACTCTCATGACTGTGATCTCAGAATTGTGTGGTGACCATTAACCAATGAAGCTGTGATCAGCAGGTGCAGTAACCAAATCTCTTCCAAGTCAATACATTACAGAATAATAAAAGAACACCAAACTCCCTCCCCTGTTCTTCCCACCTGAAAGATATACATATCTGTACTCACACACATAGCACACACAAAAACACACATAAATTTGTAGATCTCATGAAGTCAAATTTTTAAACAATTGAACAAAAGACCAATAAACTAGGTATAGCAACTGGTACTGAATAGATACATTAAATAATAAAAAATGCATTAAATATTTGAGGAATCAAACCCATTTTACATACAATGAATAACAAATAGATCTAAACATCAACATTTGTTAAACACAAAACAAGGCACATAATGAAGAAAAAGGAGATTGGATGTTCTAAAGGAAAAATATGATAAATGAAATTACTATTCAAAGGAAACAGGGAAATTAATAAAGAAATCAGTAAAGTAGGTATATATTATATTCAAATTACTAAATGAAATAAAATTTAGTGAGTATAATTAATTTAGAGAAAATTATATGTATATATATATTTTTTTCTAAGATCCTATTTTTAAAGTCTCAAATTTGTTTGGATTGAAAATTATAACATAATATATTATGCTAATAGGTGTCAATTTTAGTAATATCAATAAATGCACACAGCAAAGTTACTGTGGTTTAAACTCACAAATTAAAATAGTTTGCAGTCACATACTATAGTTGCATGGGTAAAAATGTGTTACAATGTGGAACTTATGTCTAATAATTCATGGTAAATAGGTTAATGATTTTAACCTTCATGTTATCTTTTTATTCTTTTATCCAAGACAGGCTAATAATAAAGTTATATTATTTTCCTCTATGTTGTAAAAGTAGAGTTAGCACCTAATTAAGCATTAACAATGAGGTATATTAGTAGAGGTTTTTGTCTGTATGGGTGAAGTGGAGCTTGATTCAAACTTTCTAGAAGGCAAATTAGCAAAGTGCATTGAAGCTTTTAATTTTTTTTAAAAAAATTATTGATTATCACATATATATGTAATGAGGAACAAATAGATATATAAAATGTATCATCATCATATGCCAACTCTTTCTCCAAAATCACCTATATACCCTGAGACCGTATTCCTTCCTACTCTTCCTCCCCGTTTCCTTCTTAATAACCCATTATGTTCAAATTGGACTGTTGTGTGCAATTATGTTAGATCATCTACTTATGCAAGGGAAGCTTACTAGTGGTCACTTCTATCCCTGCCACAGTAAAGTGATTCTTAATAATTAGTAGTACAATACTGCCATAAGTAAATGAAGGCTTTGAGATCTCTCATGTACATTTTTTTTTTCTGAAATTTTTATTTGGCTGAATCTTGTTGAATTTTAATCTAGTAACCACAATCACTATGAGGTGATGAATGAATTATATTCTTAAATCAAAAGGATTGCATTTCACAGAATTCATATAAACTTCCAGCATTAGATACATATATATATAAAATCAGTAAATCAGTAACTCAGCATTCAGAGTAACTTAGTCTCACAAATGTTCCTTAGAATATGGGCCTCTTCATTAACCACTACCTACTTCAAAAAAGAAATTTATATGTGAAAGGTTTAGAAAAGTACAAAATATGGACTTACGAATTCCATAGCCATAGATTTTGCTTATGTTGAGCATACCAATCATAAATACTTTACTTTTGAATAGAATTCAGATTCAATTATGAGAATTATTCCAATACTCCATAAATATATTTCTACAAATGTACCAGTGGAGAAATTTTTTTTGACATGTAAATAATAATATTATTACACAGACTCTAATGAAGGGTAAGACAGTTTTGTCATTTCTTCTCGAGGAGTCTTCAGGGCATCTTCCAGTACAATAAAACTTATCTAACAAAGAGACAAATTCCAGGTCAGTTCAATCTTGTTTTCTATATATCCTACAAATGAAAATATGTAATAACTTCAGCAATAGGGCCTTATTCCCTAATAGTAACCAATAAAGATCAGTGGAAGAAGGTCATATTTCACCTGTGGCTTCCTTGTCAAATAATTCATAGGGAGTTTTAAGAATTTCTTCATTCAAAAAGTTGATTATAATTTAAATTCCTATAATATGTATATATCTGTGAGATCAGTTCATACATAATACCTATAATGTCCAATATTGGGACAACAAATTATGGATCATAATATAACATAATATTTACATCAAAATGTGTATATATAAGATATTTTAAGATCATAACATAGTAAAAATTCAAAAAATGTAGAAAAATTTAATTATAACAATCTAGCTTTTAAATTCTAAAATATACAGGTTTACAGATATAATAAAGTTAATTGCTTAATTGCTGACTAAATGTTCTGTAAATGAAAGCATTACACACACACACACACACACACACACACACACACACAGATAGTTTTTGTAGTGAGAAGACAGTGATAAATGTCACTGGGAAACTGAAGTAGAATCAATTGAAGTAGTGTTAGGTAAACACACCACTGGCAGTGGGAGGCATTTCCCTCTCCAGCTGCTCTCTGGCCCATCAATCCATTCAGAGCAGTACGAAGCCATTAGAGCAGGTGGCTGCTCATTTTATTTTGATATGGAAGATTAACCTCAGAGCTATTTCTGCATTTACTAGAAAACACTGAGTCATGACAATTGTAAAAGCAATTGCCAATGATATGCAATCACATGCTTTTATACCAGGACTTTCTCTTGCATGGGCTGCATGGTACTGAGAAGGCAAATTGCTTAGAATGTCTAAATTATCTTTTCTTTCCTCTTCTGATGAACTGTTATCCACTTGTGTATGAAAGGTAAATAGAAGGGTTATCATTAACTATACCATATAACCATCGAGTTTCCTTTCTAAACTGTGAATGTACCAATGTAACCAGTGAAACAAAGCTAAAGTAGAGGAAAACATAAACTATAATTGTACAGTATGGGCAATTATCACTTGGTCTTACCAAAAATATTATAAAATAGGTCTGTCTCCATGTGCATGCTCTTTTCTTTTTTGAATATTGGCTTTGTTGTATTCCCCCCGAATGCTTTGTTAATTAAATAGCAACACCTCTTAGATTTATATTCAGACTGGGGCTATCTTGATCTAGTGTTCAAAATGGTCTTATACTCTAAGGGTGACATTATAAGTAAAAGGTACAATAATAATAATTAATTGACTTTGATTGCAAGATCCAAATAATTAGGCATACTATAATTACCAATTGTCATATTTTAATCAGTAGTAACATCTTCTTCTACAGAACTATGATATTTCTTTTAGGTAACATAACAGAAAAACGAGTGATGATTGTGAAAGATTAAAGAAAATAAAAAAGATTGTATGTTACATAGTAATTGCCTAACAATGTGTATTTATCCCCGAACAAGATAAATGTATATGAAAGTACCCTAGAACACAACCCTACATAGGTGTAAAAAACATTGCTATGTTGAAAACTACCTCTTTCTTCAGTATTCTTTCTTTTTAATTTTTGATGTTTTAATATAATTATATTTCTTCTTTCTTGTTCATTCCTCCAAACCATTTCATGCAACCCTTCTTGCCTTCCTTCAGATTCATAGCCTCTTTTTTGTTTTCAGTATTTACTGTATATAGATATGTATTTGTATATACAAATCTATTCTTACATATAAAATTTTCAGTGTCTAAAATGCTGAGTTTATGTTTCAGGCTTGGATATTTGGACTGGTCAACAAATTGGTGTGTTCCTCCCTGGGGATGAAAACCTCTCCTGCTCCCAGTTTTTCTCAGTTACTGCATGGTTTAAGACTAGTTGGCTTTCCCTCATCCATTTTTTTAAGTACATGTGTGTCTTTATCTATGAGTATTTGTTTTAATACTCACAGAGGAAGTACACATTAAGTGAAGTTTTTATATAGCCCCAAGGAACTTTCTGCTTGCAACAGGCAAAAACAGAAAACCTCCACTAATCAAAATGCAGAGCTGTGGAGCCCAGTGCCAAGGGATACATCTACAAACTAACTCCTGAACCTAAGGGTCAGGGAGTTTTTGGAGTTGTGGGTGGAGAGTTTGTAACAACCAGAGGATTAAAGATTTTTTGCGATATTTTATATATTTTATAACCTAATATTATCATAAGTTTTACCCATAAGTCTCTTTTTAATTTTTCATACAGTGCATAACATTCATTATAGGAAATGAAAGCCAATTTCCTTCCCGATGAAGATGAACAGCTGAACATTTTAAAACAACTGTAATTTCCTGTTAATTTTAATGAAATCATTTAAAATATATGACTGATCTTGGAAAATAGCTTTATAAATTACAATTGTTACAAAGCACACGTATTATATGTGCTCATAAAAATATATAAATAAAACCTTCTGAGTCCATTTAGAACCTCTCTATATATTATGGAAGAAAACTACATTAAGGACTCAACCCATCAGGAAGCTAATTTTCCACATCTAAGTAGTCATTACTTTCCTGTAGTTATTTTTCTAGGCATGGGACCTAGCAAGATTTTTCCTTCACACATTGCCTATCTTTTGCTGTTGTAATTTTTTGGATCTTGTTTACATAGCAACCCCATTAAAATGTAATGGGTATATCTTTGCTGTTATTTCTAAGAAATAGAATCTCACAGCAGCAGACTTCCTAGACCTATGGCTCTTAACAATGTTTCTGTGCCCTCTTGCATGATGCTTTCTTAGGTTTAGATGCAGGAGCTATGTTGAAGATGTAGTCATAGAGACCTGACAACCCATGACCGGTTGTTTGCTCTCTGTATGACCATATTTTGCTTTGTTTATGATGATCTAGTGCTTCTGTGATAAGGAGTATTGGTTTCATTTAGCTCTTGATATAAGGGCAAGTATTAAGGATGCAGATAGGATTTAGACTGTTCTAATAAAGTTTTAGAGGTAGGTTTTCACTTAAAATACACAACCTTACTAGCCTAGAGTAGTTGGCTAGGTTCCAAGCACTAGGCATGTTTTTACTCATGAAGAGTGGGATTTAAACCTATCTAGACAGAAATTGGTTACCACCAGAATGTTGCACCTTTAGCATATGCTGGTCATTGCTATGGCTAATAACTATCACAGCTGGGTTGCACTATTGGTTGTTTTTCCTTTTTGTTATGTTGCACAATACCTTCTGGTTCTATAAAATCTCATTCACAGGAAGGAGGCTTTCAGGATGAAACTACCATGGCTCTTCACATGTACTTATTAAATTTTCATATTCATTCTGTTGGCTGTTCCTGACACTTAGTCACATAAAGCCAATCCTAAACTCAGAATCTTTTTCTATATCTCTATCATGTTGGTATCCTAGGGAAACATTATGTAATTCAATAGCTGCAATAATATATTGTTTAGAAATCATGGGATTTCTAAAGTTGGCTATAAATTTATCAGATTCAATAACACATTTTTAATGTAATTGTTTCACTGCTCAATTGTCAAACTTTACATTTGTAATATTTCCATTTTTCTATATGTAGAATGGCATTGAATACTGCCTTTACAAATTTTATCTCTTATAACTAAGCATGCAATGTTCAAAAGGACTATTACACCAAAAAAATGAGAGAAAGAAGTGAAATCTAATTGATGATTATTTAAGTCACCACACATTTGCATTCTAGTAACCTTGGAAGTTGATTTTCTTACTATAAAATTAATATAATTTTAGTGGAGTGTAAACTAATTATTTTTTTTAATTAATTAAAAGTTACCACTCTCAACAAATGGGCCATTCTAACCATTCTCAATAGTTGGAGTTAGGAAACAGCAGAGACAGCACTACAGTAATAGTAAAATTGATAGTTAAGGAAGATGCTATGATTAATAGGTCAGGGCCTCAGATCATAAAATTAAACTATTTTAAATGTAAAATGTGCATGTTTAAAATGAAAGTGACACAATGAGAAGTAGAGGGAAAGAGAGAGACAGGGAGAGGGAACATATTTGGACAAATTAGTATTTAAAATAATAATGCATGTCATAATCTTGTCAAGTAGGAAAGAGTGGGGAAAAGAGAAATTCCGGAATAATACAAGTTTACAAAACTTATTGTATACTATGTTTGAAGAGATTGAGCCTTCCTGAAACAAGCAAACACACAGCAAGATATATATATATATATATCTTATACAGTGAATATACATAATTCTCTTTCTAAACTGAGGACTTTGGCGTGAGATAATGCCAACCTCTAGGCTATTTTAAGCATCTCTCTCTCTCTCTCTCTCTCTCTCTCTCTCTCTCTCTCTCTCATTAAATTGGAATTTCCTTTTTCTAATTTTTTTTGGAATTATAATAAAATTACAGCATTAACATTTCTCACTTTCCTTTCCTCCTTCCAAGCTCTTCCATACAATCACCCACCCCACTGTCCCACCTTCTGATTCCCCCTCATACTGGCCCTCCTCCATTCTCTCCTCCCCTTCTTCTCTGAGAGTCTGACCCCTTCCTTGTATCTGCCCAACCTGGCACATCATGTCCTTCAAATAAAGAATGAATCAAGAAAATATGGTGATCTACACAATGAAACATTATTCAGCTATTAATAAGAAAAACATGAATTTTGCAAATAGATAGAACTTGGGCAAATCCTGGGTGAGGCAATCCAGTTGCAAAGGACATATATGGTATTCACTCACTTAAATTGCAATTTCAATCATGAGTATTAAGCTGTTTGTTTCCTATATGAAAAAACCTTTTCTTATTTATTTTGCTGTAGATATTATTAGATAAGCATCCTATACAATATCTATAAACCAACATAGCTTAATGGCATCAGGTAATCATTTATATATTTGCTTTCTTAAACTTTCCTTTCTGGTTAATATTCTCAGGCAAATGGAGATCTGAGAATTCTGTGTGAGGAAATAAATTTTTAGGAATTAGTTACAAAGCATCCTTCACAGCACTCACTAAATATAGTAATAGTTGTACTGTACACAGAACACAATAATAACAAAATATTTTTGTACTAGGTAACTGGCAGTGCTGCCTTTATTTGTTATTCGAAGTGGTTTATCTAGCTGAGAAGAGTCGCAGCCAACCAAATTCAGAGAAAACTATGACATTCATTGGATAGACTATCCTGCAAAATTAAGCTTGTATTCATTTTAATTTTTACAAAACACCTGACACAATGAATAAATTTAAAGAGAAAACTTTTAAAGTTTAAGATATATGAGATATTGTATCTGTGCACAAGAAATTGGAAATTCTATCTGATTCTTGTTTTTACTCAGTTCTGCGTATTTGCCTCATCCTATTATGATGCAGACTCTTTTCTTATACCAAAAAATGATTTGATGTTCTAATTTATCATGTTCTACATAAAACACATTTCCACTTGTAAATTCCAAAATATTATGGATTAAATTATATATTATGATGATCTCAGTTTGAGGGTCATATTCTTTATCAGTGTCTAGGAAAAAGGAATGTGATAATGAATACATTTAAAAATAAAGGCCAAATATCAGACCAGAGCCTTCATGTAAATAATCAAAAATAGTATAAACTAGATTTACTTTTTCTTACCACACAATTGGCATTAGAAAGGAAACCTTTTCTAAAGACAGTCAGAAGAATGAAGGATATCACACCTGGAACGTATTTCTATTTGGATCCTCATCATATGCAAACTTGATGTTTAATAAAAGTTAGCACAGCCAAGCCTTTTAACATTTTATGTGATATAAAGAAAGATATGATTTCCTGCATGTGAGAAAGACATTTATTGTAGAGGGTTGGGAGGTGGGAGTGGGTGGGTGGGTAGAAGAATACTCTCATAGAAGCACAGGGAGGTGGCATGAGATAGGGAGTTTCTGGGAGGGGGGAAACTGGGAAAGGGGATAACATTTGGAATGTAAATAAAGAAATATCCAGTGATGGGGAAAATCCCTTAGTAGCTTCTTCTAGGCATCTTGAGAGAGAAATGGTAAAGTAGGTGGTGGGGAAAGGCCTACCTGGAATTCCTGAGAGAGCAACAGACTCCAGTATAAGATTTAACTTCAACTTTTAAAAATATCATTTGTATGAGCTGTGTGAAGAACTTTTGAACATGATTCTTGTTTTCCTTGTCATGGTATGAGTCTTAGTTAGGGTTTTACTGCTGTGAACAGACACAGGATAACATTTAATTGGGGCTGTTTTACAGGTTCAGTGGTTCAGTCCATTATCATCAAAGCAGGATTATGACCACATCCAGGCATGATTCAGGAGGAGCTGAGATTACATCTTTTTCTGAAGGCTGCCTTCCTAGCAGCTACCACTAGTATATTAAAGAATGTGCCCACAGTGACACACCTACTCCAACAAGGCCACAACTTATAGTGCCACTCTCTGGGCCAAGTATATACAAACCATCACATTCCACTCCCTGACCCCATAGGCTTGTTCAAACAAATGAGTCTGTGGGGGCCATACTAAACATAGCATAATACAAAACACATTTAGTCCAACTTCAAAAGTCTCCAAAGTCTATTGCAGTCTCAACAATGTTAAAGTCCAAAGTTCAAGGTCTTTTTTGAACTTAACTGTAATTTCCAAAGCAAGACAGGAAACCAGCTGGGCAAACTCTGAACTCTACATCTCCATGTCTGATGTCAAAAGGGTCTTCAGATATCCAACTGTATTTTCATTTTGGTTATCTGCAGCAAACTTTTTTCTCCTGTGCTGGTTGTACTCCCTGTTAGCAATGTTAATCAAGCAGATAGCCCAGGGGTCTGAAACATCTGAAACATCTTGGGATCTCCAAAGCAACTTCAATGTTACAGCTTGTTTCAATGTCTGTAATCCACACATTATCTTCTGGGCTTCTCCAAAAGGCTTGTGTCACATTTCCATCTCTGCCCTCTATAGAACTCTGAGCTCAGGCTGATCCACTCCATCTCATCCCATAGTTCTGGTATCTCGAAAACACTGGGGTCTTCTACTGAAACTAGGCTTCACCAATAGCCTCTCATAGGCTCATTTCATGATGCCAAGCCTCAACTCCTTTGAATGACCCCTTCAGTCCTGGGGTATAAACTGCACTTTAGCCAATGGCCTTCAATGGCCTCTCACAGTGCCAAGCCCTCAGCTGTTCTTCAAAAAGTCTTCATGCCTTCAAAACCAGTACCACCTAGTGACTCTTATAGATTACCAAGTACAGCTGCAATACAACGTACAACCTTGGCTAGCTTTTCTTTGTTCTCTCGGAAAACACATCCCAGAAGATTTCACCTTAGTGATGCTGGTTTCTTCTTAATCACCACTAATTTCTTAGCTCCATCTAATAAGTATCAATTGTCCCAGTAGTCCCTTCTATTCTTGACTATAAAGCCAAATGTTGAGTTTAGTTCTGCTGAATGCTAGGGCTAGAATATGCCCCCCAACTTGTTCTATTAGTTTATCAATGCTGGGATTAAAAGTATGTATCTTTACACATGGGTTTAAGCTTTCCTTCACCTAAAAATTGCTCTGTCCCACGATGGTCTTGAAATCTGCTTGGCTTTATCTTCAGGGATTAAAGGTGTGTACCACCATGCATGGATATAAATTTAATTTGGGTGGGAACTAGTTCCAAAGTCCTCCTCCCTTAATCTGCTATCTCCTAGAACATAGGATTCAGCTCCATTCTCCTTCCTGGTGCCCTTTAATATTTGAAACCTTTATTTTAATACTTGAAACATATATTTTGTATCTTTCCTTTTCTAAGCTTGCAACACTTGTTCAAAATGCTCTTCATGAGACTTAGCCAGAGAACTAAGTCTCTGCTCAGCCTTTTTGAGACTTCCTTTTTCAAAGCGATTATTCTAAATCTCTTCTCCTTAGTCTCAGGCAGATGCTTCGGACAATGGCAAAAGGCAGCCACATTATTTACCAAAATACCACATAAACTGTCTCTATGCCACATACTGAAATTCTTCTCCCATGAAACCTTCTGGGGCCAGGTTCACACAGTTCAAATTACTCTCAGCAACGAAGTCTTCCATATTCCTACTAGGGTGGCCCATTCAACCCCCATTAAAAGTATTCCACTACTTTCCTAATACAAAGTCCCCAAATCCACATTCTTCCTAACAAAAGCATGGTCAGGTCTATCACAGCAATACCCTAGTCCCTGTTACCAACTTCTGTCTTTGTTAAGGTTTTACTGCTGTGAACACAGACCATGACCAAGGCAACTCTTTTTGTTTTGTTTTGTTTTGTTTTGTTTTTTTCCCTTTCTGGTTTTCTAACTTTATTACATATTTTCTTTATTTACATTTCGAATGTTATCCCCTTTCCCAGTTTCCCCTCCAGAAATACTCTATTCCATCCTTCCTCCCCTTGCTTCTATGAGGGTGTTCCTCTACCCACTCACCCACTCCCACCTCTCTGACATGGCATTCCCCTACACTGGGGCATCAAGCCTTCACCTGACCTAGGGCCTCTCCTCCCACTGATGCTCAACAAGGCCATCCTCTGCTACATACGTGGATGGAGCCGTGGGTCCCTCCACGTGTACTCTGTGGTTGGTGGTTTAGTCCCTAGGAGCTCTGGGATGGTCTCCTTGGGTTGGTTGTTATTGTTGTTCTTCCTATAAGTCTGTAAACCCCTTCAACTCCTTCAGTCCTTTCTCTAACTCTTCTCTTGGGGACCCAGGGCAACTCTTATAAGGATAACTTTTAATTGGGGCTGGCTTATGGGTTCCACCCATAGGTAGAAGGTATGGACACACCTACTAAAACAAGGACTCACCTAATAGTGGCACTCCCTGGCCTAAATATATACAATCACAGTACATACGTAAGGGGTGATCTTTGTACATTGTCTTGCTCATTTGGTCATTAAGAAAATCTAGCTTTGTACCATAACTTTCACTAAGTCTAATATTTTTACAGACATACTTTTAAACAGCTAGACTTATATATAGAAACAATTATCCATTTGATGCTCACTACACAAGCCAAGGATCTAAAACTAGTACTTAGAAATTAAAATAGGAAGAGATTAAATCCAACCTCGGCTACATAAAAGTTTGAGGCTAGGTAGTCTGTGTCATATATAACCCCGCCCCAAGAAAACAGCAAACTAAATGTCATACATATAAAGTAAATCCGTTAAGACATAACACGCTGTATTGTTGATGGAAGTTTCTAAATGAATATATGTTTAATTTTGTTTAAATATTTGTTATTAATAATGGATATATTTTGATATTTATTTTTTTATTTTATTTTATTTTTATTTTTTGATACTTTATTTACATTTCAAATGTCTCCCCTTCGGAAAACCCCTATCCCATGCACCCTACCCCTACCCCACCCACCACCGACACACTCACCCACTCCTGTCTTCCCTCCTTGCTATTCCCCTACACTGGGGCATCTAACAATCAAGGGTCTCTCCTCCCCTTGATGGTCAATAAGGCCCTCCTCTGCCACACATGTGGCCTGAACCATGGGTCCCTCCATATGTATTTTTCGTTTGGTGGTCCAGTCTCCAGGAGGACTGGGGGGTCAGACCAATTGATACTGTTGCTTCCTCTATGGGGCTGCAAACTCCCTCAGTTCCTCCAACCCCTCTCCAATTCCTGTATCTAAGACTACAAGCTCAGTCCATTGGTTGCTGTGAAGTGAATCTTGGATATTCAGAATTTTTATGCTAATATCCACTTATCATAGAGTACAAACCATGTTCGTACTTTTGTAACTGAGTTACCTTACTCAGGAAAATATTTTCAAGTTCCATCCATTTGTCTGCAGATTTCATGTATTCATTGTTTTTAATAGCTGAGAAGTATTCCACATTCCTCTATTGAGGGACATCTGGGTTGTTTCCAGCTTCTGGCTATTATAAATATGGTTTCTATGAACATAGTGGAGAATGTGTCCTTATTACATGATGGATCATCTTTTGGGAATATGCCCAGGAGTGATACAGCTGGGTCCTCAGGTAGTATTATGTCCATTTTTCTGCAGGTCAGCCAAACTGATTTCCAGAGTGGTTGTACCAGCTTGCAATCCCACCAGAAGTGGAGGAGTGTTCCTCTTTCTCCACATACTCTCCAACATCTGCTGTCACCTGAGTTTTTGATTTTAGCCATTCTGACTGGTGTGAGGTAGAATCTCAGAGTTGTTTTGATTTGCATTTCAATGATGACTAAGGTATTTGAACATTTCTTTAGGTGCTTCTCAGCCCTACAAGTTTCCTCAGTTGAGAATTCTGTTTAGCTCTGTGCCCCATTTTTTTGATAGGGTTATTTGGTTCTCTGGAGTCTAACTTCTTTAGTTGTTTATATATATTGTATATTAGCCCTCTTCAGACATAGGATTGGAAAAGAACATTTCACAATCTGTTGGTTGTCATTTTGTCCTATTTAGAGTGATCTTTGCCTTACAGAAACTTTGCAAATTCATGAGGTCCCAGGTGTTGATTATTGATCTTATAAGTCATTGGTGTTCTGTTCAGGAACTTTTCCCCTGTGCCCATGTTGTTGAGAATTTTCCCCACTTTCTCTTCTATTAGATTCAGTGTATCCGGTTTTATGTGGAGGTCCTTGATCCACTTGGACTTGAGCTTTGTACAGGGAGATAAGAATGGTTCAATTTGAATTCTTCTACATGTAGACCGCCAGTTGAACCAGCACCATTTGTTGAAAATGCTGTCTTTTCTCCACTGGATGGGTTAGCTCCTTTGTCAAATATCAAGTGACCATAAGTGTGTGGGATCATTCCTGGGTCTTTAATTCTATTCCATTGATCTACTTTCCTGTCACTGTCCAATACCATTCAGTTTTTATAACTACTGCTGTATAGTACAAATTGAGGTCAGGGATGCTGATTCACCCAGAAGTCCTTTTATTGTTGAGAATAGTTTTTGCTATCCTGGATTTTTTTGTTATTCCATATGAATTTGAGAATTGCTCTTTCTAAGTCTATGAAGAATTGAGTTGGAATTTTGATGGGGATTGCATTGAATCTGTAGATTGCTTTCAGCAGGATGGTCATTTTAACTATATTAATCCTTCCAATCCATGAGCATGGGAGATTTTTCCATCTTCTCAGTTCTTCTTTAATTTCTTTCTTCAGAGACTTGAAGTTCTTGTTATACAGATCTTTCACTTGTTTGGTTAGAATCATAAGATACTTTATATTGTTTGTGACAACTGTGAAGTGTGTCATTTACTTAATTTTTTTCTCAGCCTGTTTATCCTTCAAGTATTGGAAGGCTACTGATTTGCTTGAGTTAATTTTGTATCTGGCCACTTTGCTGAAGGTGTTTACTATCAGTAGCAGATCTCTGGTGGAGTCTTTTGGGTCACTTAAGTATACCATCATATCATCTGCAAATGGAGATATTTTGATTTCTTCCTTTCCAATTTGTATTCCTTTGACCTCTTTTGTTATCTAATTGCTCTAGCTAGAACTTCCAGTACTATATAGAATAGATAGATAGAGAGAGGACTGTCTTGCCTAGTCCCTGATTTTAGTGAGATTGCTTCAAGTTTCATTGGCCACTGGTTTGCTATATATTGCTTTTACTATGTTTAGGTATGCTCCTTAAATTCCTGATCTTTCTAAGACGTTTGTCATTAAGGTATATTGAATTTTGTTAAATGCTTTTTCAGCATCTAATGAAATGATCATGTGGTTTTTTTTTCTTTGAGTTTGTTTATGTAGTGGATTACATTGGTGGATTTCCAGGTATTGGGGTATTGAGCCATCCCTGAATCCTTGGGATGAATTGTACTTCATCATGGTGAATGATCGTTTTGATGTTTTCTTGGATTCGGTTTGTGAGAAATTTATTGAGTATTTTTGCATTGATATTCGTAAGGGAAATTGTTCTGAAATTCTCTTTTATTGTTGGGTCATTGTGAGGTTTTGGTATCAGTGTAAATGTGGCCTCATAGATTGAATTGGGTAGTGTTCCTTCTGTTTCTATTTTGTGGAATAGAATGAAAAGCATTGGTATTATAGAATTCTGTCCTGAACTCACTCATCTCATCTGCTCCTGGCCTTTTTTTTTTTTTTTTGGTTTGGAGTCTTTTTAATGACTGCTTCTAATTCTTTAGGGGTTATGGGACTGTTTAGATGGTTTATCTGATCCTGACTTATCTTTGGTATTTTATATCTGTATAGAAACTTGTACATTTCATCCAGATTTTCCAATTTTGTAGCTTAGAGACTTTTGTAGTAGGAGCTGATGATTTTTTATTATTTCCTCAGAATCTGTTGTTATATCTCCCTTTTCATTTCTAATTTTGTTAATTTGGATACTCTATGCCCTGTTTATCTATCTTGCTGAATTTCTCAAAGAACTAGCTCCTGGTTTTGTTGATTCTTTGTATAGTTTTTTTTTTTATTTTCTTCTTGGTTGATTTCAGACCTTAATTTGATTATTTCCTGCCTTCTACTCCTCTTGGGTGTATTAGCTTCTTTTTGTTCTTGAGCACTCAGGTGTGTTGTTAAGCTTCTAGTATATGCTCTCTTCAGTTTCTTTTTGGAGACATTCAGAGCTATGAGTTTTCCTCTTAACACTGCTTTCATTGTATCCCATATGTTTGGATATGTTGTACTTTCATTTTTGTTAAATTCTAGGAAGTCTTTAATTTCTTTTTTATTTCTTCCTTGACCAAGTTATCATTGAGTAGAGTGTTGTTCAGCTTCCATGTGTATGTGGGCTTTCTGCTGTTGTTGATGCCATTGAAGAGCAACCTTAATCCATATTGATGTGATAGGAAGCATGGGATTATATCAATCTTCTTATATCTGTTAAGGTGTGTTTTGTGACCAACTATATGATCAATTTTGGAGAAGGTACCATGAGTTGCTGAGAAGAAGGTATATTCTTTTGATTTAGGATGCAATGTTCTATAGATATCTGTTAAAACCATTTGGTTCATAACATCTGTTAGTTTCACTGTGTCTCTGTTTAGTTTGTGTTTCCAAGTTCTGTCCTTTGATGATAATTGAGTGTTGAAGTCTCCCACTATTATTGTGTAATGCACAATATGTGCTTTGAGCTTTAATAAATTTTTGCTTTTTATGAATGTGTGTGACCTTGCATTTGGAGAATAGATGTTCAGAATTGAGAGTTCTTCTTGGTAGCTTTTTCCTTTGATGAGTATGAAGTGTCCTTCCTTATCTTTTTTGATGTCTTTTGGGTTAAAGTTTATTTTATCTGATATTAGAATGGATAATCCAGCCTGTTTCTTGGGACTATTTGCTTGGAAAACTGTTTTCCAGCCCTTTACTCTGAGGTAGTGTTTGTCTTTAACACCAAGGTTCATTTCCTGAATACAGCAAAATGCTGGGTCAATTTTATGGATCCAGTCTTTCAGTATATGTCTTTTTCTTAAGGGATTGAGTCCATTGATGTTAAGAGATATTAAGGAATACTTATGGTTGCTTCCTGATATTTTTGATGTTATTTTTTATGTTTGTGTGGCTATCTTCTTTTAAGTATGTTGAAAGATTACTTTCTTGCCTTTTCTAGGGTGTAGTGTCTCTCCTTGAGTTATCTTTTCCATCTATTATCATTTGTATGGCTGGGTTTGTGGAAACATACTGTGTAAATTTGTTTTTGTCATAAAATATTTTGGTTTCACCATCTATGTTGACTGAGAGTTTTGCTGGGTTTAGCAGCCTGGCCTGCCATTTGTGTTAGCTTATGGTCTGTATGAGATCTGTCCAGGAACTTCTATCTTTCATATTCTCTGGTGAGATATCTGGTGTAATTCTGATAGGTCTGTTTTTATATTTCACTTGACTTTTTTTCCCTTACTGCTTTTAATATTCTTTCCTTGTTTTGTGTACTTTGTGTTTTGACTATAATGTGACAGAAGGAATCTCTTTTCTGGTCCAATCTATTTGGAGTTTAGTAGGCTTCTTGAATGTTTATTATCATCTCTTTCTTTAGGTTAGAGAAATTTTCTTCTATAATTTTGTTGAACATATTTACTGGTACTTTAAGTTGGGAATCTTCACTCTTTTCTTTACATATTATCCTTAGGCTCTGCCTTTTCATTGTGTCCTTGATTTCCTGGATGTTTTGGATTAGGAGCTTTATGCCTTTTCTGTTTTCTTTGACCATTGTGCCATTTTTTTCTATGGTATCTTCTGCACCTGTGATTCACTTTTCTGTCTCTTTTATGCTGTTGGTGATGTTTGCATCTATGATTCCTGATCTCTTTCCTAAGTTTTCTAACTCCACGTTTGGCTTCCTTTGTGATTTTTTTATTGTTTTTATTTCTATTTTTAGTACCTGGATGGTTTTGTTCATTTCCTTCGTCTATTTGATTGTGTTTTCCTGTAATTCTGCCTGTTTGATTGTGTTTTCCTGTAATTTTTAAAGAGATTTTTGTGTTTCCTCTTTAAAGGTTTCTAGTTGCTTGCCTGTGTTCTCTTGTATTTCTTTACAGGAGTTATTTATTTCCTTTTAAAAGTCTTCTATCATCATCATGAGATGTGATTTTAAATCTGAGTCTTGCTTTTCTGGTGTGTTGGTGTATTCAGGGCTTGCTGTGGTTGGAGAGCTGGGTTCTGATGATGCCAAGTTGCCTTGGTTTCTGTTTCTTATGTTTTTTCCTTTGCCTTTTGCCATCTGGTTATCTCTAGTGTTAGCTGGTCTTACTCTTTCTGACTGTGGCTTGTCCCTCCTGCAAGCCTGTTTGTCAATACTCCTTGAAGACCAGCTCTCTCTGATAGGAATTTAGGTTTGGAGAATTGTGGTACAGGGTCAGTTCTGGCATGCAGACAGAAACCAAAATGATCTTGTCCCCAGCTGTCCCTTGGTTCCTGTGCCCTGATGGCTCTGCAAGGTTCCCTCTTGATCCAGTGAATTTGAACAGAAGTGGTGGCCTTGCCTGTGCTGAAAGATGTGTTGGCACTACTGGGCTAAGAGCCCTCTCCTGGCACTATTTGAGTATGGAGCTCTGTGTCACAGGATCCACTCCCAGGCAGCTGAAAGAAACCAGAAGACTACTCCTCAGTTCTTGTGTCCTGGGTATTCCAGGTGGGTCCCTCTGAGCAGGCAGGCTTGTCCACACTCCTGGGAGTCTAGCTTTCTCCCAACACTCTTTGGCTATGGAGCCCTGGTGGCCCAGGCAGAGGTCTCTCCTTATAATGGATTTTTGTTTCTAAGCTATTTTTTCAAACATAGGAAAAATTTCAGGTATTATATTGGATATTACATTTCTGTCGTTCAATATCTTGATGTTCTAGAGTTTGCTATCTTGAATGAGTTCATAAAGTCAACTAAAAATGTTCTTACCTTAGATTGATTAAAATCTACACTCACTAAATATACTTTTCTCCACTCTATAATTATTTATATGACAACTTTTGATGATTTATCTCTGAAATGGCACTGGTGATTCAAAACCCACTTTAAAGAAAATGCCAAAAAAGTACCACTGATTTTTTAAAATAGCTATTCAATGAGTACTTCCCTGAAATTAGTTGGAACAAGAGAAGCATTTCAAAATAATAAATTCATATTTTATTTTCCAAATCCCTGAAAATGCAATTTTGTGTTTCAATTAAGTACAATGTCTATTCTTTGTCACTGACTGAAAATAAAGAAAAAATAAAAAAGGAAAATTTTCTACCCAAATATTTATCATTAAAACTAATGGAAGGAGTCAATGCAATTAATACACTGATACAGTAATGGTCTTGAAGAATATGGGACAAGCACAAGCCAAACTGAGTTCATTCTGTTGTTGACATGGGCCTTCTGAGTTCTTTGAAATATTCTAGTTTATTACTTGTATAATAATTCACTTTATCAAAACCTTTTTTATGTATATTCATACAAAAATACAAAGAACATTTCCTTTTGATAAAGGAAAATATGAAATGCCTCATAACTAACTTCAGGATTGTCCCCGAGAAAAGATTGTTCTGGAATGGAGAGGGAGACCAAGCTAGCAAGTAATGCTCATCAAAGTAGTCTGGATTCAATGCCCTTGTCTATTGCACACTCAGTAAATCTTTTATAAATTTAAGTTTTAGTTTCAAAATGCCTTAATTTTCTATAAAGTGTAATAAAACTGCTGTCATCTGTGTTTGATTTGTAATGCTTTATTAAATAATACAATCTTCTTTTTTTCTGGATAAAAATCTCAAGGATATTGTATTTCTGTAATTTTGTTTGTAATAGAAGCTGTGTCTTTGGCAAAATTTTATTGTAATATTTATCATTTCAATGACTTCAATAATTTTTGTAACAAATGAATGTGTCCATTGTGGACTGGCTTTAGAAAACACCAATATTTCCACTATTTAATATATGTTCACTGCCACTTTAATAGAGTTTAGATGCAGCAGAGACCAGTTGATTCTTTTAAAGTATTGAAACATTAGTGATTAATTTCCTATGGTCAACAAAAATACTGCTGACTTAATATACATGATGAAAACTGACAAATTCTCACATGCACATTTAAATTGCTCTGTTTTTGCAAAGTATTGCAGGCACTCAGGAATAGGGTTTTTAATTGCCAAATAAATTAGTTTCCAGGAAAAAATGCTTTGGTCAGTATTGATAAGCTTAAAAATGACATTATTATAAACAGTACCCATTCTTTTGATATTTTGTTTTCCTCTTCTTAGTAGCAATTTCATAATGTGCTATTGCTATTATTTCAACAGTAGTAGTATATTTCATATTTCAAATTCAAATATGTTATACATATCAATTTCCCTTAAAGTCAGTAATACTCCTTTGTTGGTTTATTTATTAATTTATTAAAGAACTGAAAAGAGAGAAAAGGGATTTGTAGAGCGATGGATCATCAGGTAAGAACACATACTGTTCTTCTAAGGGACCTGAGATGAGTTTTCAGCAGGTATGTCAGGCAACTCACAGCAGCTTGTAACTGTACCACCAAGAGACTCCATAATTATGTACTCTGTAGGCTCTAGTACTCAGTAGTATATGATCATGCAAACACATGCATTTGAACACATACACTTAAAATATCAAAACTAAATTCTATAATTTAAAAGATGAAAAAGGAGGCATGGAACCAATTAGAAGTAAGAACAGATATGTAAATGAAAACAGAGTACTACCAGCAGATAGTTCGTATGTTGATTTAAAGTATTACTAGTAGCAGTATTTATTTATTTATTTATTTATTTATTTATTTATTTATTTAATTTTCCTTTTCTTTTATTTTACACTCCAGATTTTATTTTCCTCCTGGTCCATCCTCCAATTGTTCCACATCATACCTCCTCCCTGCTGAACTGGCTCCACAAGGATGTCCTCACCATTACCCCTACCCTACCAGACCTTTAAATTCCCTGGGACCTCCAGTCTCTTGAGGGTTAGGTATATCTTCTCTGACTGAATGAAGACCCAGAAGTTCTCTGCCATACTTTGTTGGGGGCCTCATATCAGCTGGCATATGCTACCTGGTTGTTGATCCAGTGTTTGAGAGATCTCGGAGGTCCAGGTTAATTGAGACTGCTGGTCCTCATACAAGGACACCCTCCTCCTCAGTTTCTTCCAGCTTTTCCCTAATTCAGTCACAGGGATCAGCAACTTCTGTCCATTGGTTGGAGGCAAATATGTGTGTCTGATTTTTTTCAGCTGCTAGTTGGGTCTTTCCATGGGCAGTCATGATAGGTCCCTTTTTGTTAGCACTCCATAGCCTCAGTAACAGTGTCAGGATTTGGGCCCTCACTTTGAGCTGGATCCCATTTTGGGCCTGTCACTGGACCTCCTTTTCCTCAGGCTCCTCTTCATTTCTATTCCTGCAGTTCTTTCAGACATGAACGATTATGGTTCATGGTTTTGAATGTGGGATGGCAACTCCATCCCTCACTTGCTGCCCCGTCTTTCTGCTGGATGTGGATTCTACAAGTTCCCTCTCTCCACTATAGGACATTTCATCTAAGGTCCCATGTCTTTGAGTCCTGAGAGTCTCTCACCTCTCAGGTCTCTAGTATATTCTGCAGGGTCTGCCCAATCTCCAACCTCCCGAGGTTGGCTTTTTCCGTTCATTCTGCTGGCCTTCTGTCCTTTTCCCCCACCAAATACCATATCATGTTCCCCTCTTTCCCACCTCCATTCTCTTTCCCTCCCAGGTTCTTTTCTCCCTTGCCTGTTGAGTTTGCTTTCCTCACTTGGGGCCTTCGGCTTATTGACCTTTTTGAATTCTGTGGACTGTATCTTGGGTATTCTGTACTTTTTTTTTTTTTTTTTTTTTGTCTAATAACGACTCATTAGTGAATACATACCATGCATGTCTTTTGGGTCTGAGTTACCTCAGTCAGGATGATATTTTCTAGTTCCATCCATTTGCCTGCAAAAGTAAGGATGCCCTTGTTCTTAATAGCTGATTAGTATTCCATTGTGTGAATGAACCACATTTTCTGAATCCATTCTTCTTTTGTGGTACATCTGGATTGTTTCTAGCCTCTGGCTATCAAAAATAAGACCCCTATGAACATCATGGAAAACATACCCCTGTGGCATGGTAGGACATTTTTAGGGTATAGTCCCAAGAGTGGCATTTCTGTGCCTTCAGGTTGATCTATTTTCAATTTTCTGAGGAACCTCCAGATAGATTTCCAGAGTGTTTGAACCAGTTTGCAAGCCCAACAACAATGGAGGAGTATTTCTCTTTCTCCACATCCTACCCAACATGTTTTATCACCTGAGGTTTGGATCTTAGCCATTCTTATTGGTGTAAGGTGGAATCTCTAGGTCATTTGGATTTGCATTTGTCTGAAGACTAAGGACTTTCAGCATTTCTTTAGGTGCTTCTCAGCCATTTGAGATTTCTGTGCTGTAAATTCTGTTTACTCTACACCCCATTTTTTAATTGGGTTGCTTGTTTTCATAGTGGTTAGCTTCTTGAGTTGTTTATATTTTTTGGATATTAGCCCTCTATCAGATGTGGGGATAGTGAATTTTTTTTCCCAATCTGTAGGTTGCCAATTTGTGTTATTGACTATATCCTTTGCCTTACAGAAGCTTTCCAGTTTTGTGAGGTCCCATTTATCAATTATTGATCTAAGAATGTGAGCCATTTGAGTTCTGTTTAGGAAATTTCCCCCTGTTCCAATGAGTTCATGGCTCTTTCCACTTTCTTTTTTATTACATTAAGAATATTTGATTTTATGTTGAGATCCTCGATCCACTTGGACTTGAGCTTTGTACAAGGTGACAAATAGGGTCTATTTTTATTTTTCTAAATACAGATGGCCAGTTAGAGCAGCACCATTTGTTGAAAATGCTTTCTTTTTTCATTGTATTTTTTTGACCTTTTGTAAAAGATCAAGTATGTGTAAGTGTGTGGTGTTTATTTCTGGGTCTTCATTCTATTCCATTGGTCAACCTATCTTTCTCTTTACCAATACCATGTAGTTTTTATCACTATTTCTCTGAAGTAAAGCTTGAGGTAAAGGATCGTGATTCCCCCAGCAGTTCTTTTATTGTTAAGAATAGTTTTCACTATTCTGTTTTATTTCTTTTTTTTTTTCTTCCTTACTTTTTCCTTTCCAGATGAATCTGAGAATTGCTTTTTCCATGTCTTTGAAGAACTGTGTTGGGGTTTTGATGGGGATTGCATTGAATCTGTAGATTTCCTTTGGTAAGATGGCAATTTTTATTATGTTAATTCTGCCAATTCATGAGCATGGGAGATCTTTCCATTTTCTGAGAGCTTCTTTGATTCTTTTCTTGAGAGACTTGAAGTTATTGTCATACAGATCTTTCATTTGTTTGGTTAGAGTTACCTCAAGATATTTTATATTATTTGTGGCTATGTTGAAAGGAGTTATTTCACTAATTTCTTTCTCAGCCTGATTATCATTTGTATAAATGAAGGCTACTGATTTATTTGAGTTAAATTTATATCCAGCAACTTTGCTGAAGTTGTTTCTTAGCAGGCAAAAATTTTTTGGTAGTATTTTTGTGGTCATTTACTAAACTATCATGTCATCTGCAAATAGCGATACCTTTATTTCTTTCCCAATTCATATTCCTGATCTCTCCAACACTTTTAACATGAAGGGGTGTTGTATTTTGTCGAATGCTTTTTCTGTATCTAAGGAGATGATCATGTGATTTTTTTTCTTTGAGTTTGTTTATATAGTAAATTATGTTAATTGATTTTCATATACAGAAAAATACTTGCATCCCTGGCATGAAGCCTACTTGATTGCGGTGATTGATGGTTTACTTGGATTTTTTTTCAAGAATTTTCTTGAATATTTTGCATTGATATTCATAAGCAAGATTGTTCTGAAGTTTTCTTTTTTTGGTTAGGTCAATGTGTGGTTTAGGTATCAGAGTAATTGCAGATTTATAGAATGAATTAGGTAGTGTTCGTTCTGTTTCTATTTTATGGAATAGTTTGAGGATTATTGGTATCAGGTCTTTGAAGGTCTGGTAGAATTCTGCACTAAATCCATCTAGCTGTTGGCTTTTTTTTTTTTTTTTTCGGTTGGGAGGTTTTTAATGACTTCTTTTATTTCTTTATGGGATACGGGCCTGTTTAGATAATTTACCTGTTCTTGATTTAACTTGGTGGGTATGTGTTATTTGTCTTGAAAACCATCCATTTCATCTAGATTTTCCAGTGCCCTAAGTGAAGCAAATGACTATCTATCCCAGGTAGGTCACCAGTGGCAGATAATAAAAATGACTCCACTCATGTCTAATTTGGTAAACCAGTGAGTTTACTTGGCTCACTTATGGTTTAGGTGAATGCTTTCTTACAAGAACATGGGTGGATGCAATTTAGGCACTTTGTAGCATAGTTTGTTCCAGCATAGCTATATGTATCTTGAGTTCCCGGTATATCTGAAGGCAGCTCAAGTCTGTAGTATCTTTCTCACATAGCCATTTACAGCCATTATATCCTTAGAGAAGTGTCTTGTTAATCTTGTACCTCCATGAGGCATCTGAGCCTTGTAAATATTATGAATTTTAAAAGACCTGTAAATTTCTTTTAGTTCCTGAGTCTTCTAAATCTCCCTCTTCTTGCAAAAGAGAAAATTTTCAGTTTGGAAGAGTAGTAATTCAAAAAGATGCAAGCTGATGTTGTACTTGGAAAAGCTCAACTCTTATTGAATGCTGATGCTTCATGTGTTTTTACAAACTAGAAACTATTAACCATCCAACAGGCGTTTCAGAAAAACTTTCTTATTAAAGCTTAAAGCCTAGGGAATGAAATTATGAAAGACATATTTCAAATGTGGACCTGTGTTGAGAAATTATTAGAAATATGGGAACAGATGTGTGCACTGTGGTTACATAATGGAAATGTGTGTTTTAATGAGAAAATTATACATAGTTGATATAAATGCCCTCCTATGTACTTATCCTCTGCTAAGATTTCTGTTATCTAATAGCATACAAGTAGATAATATATTACTAGACATATCAATGCAAAATTTGATATATATTCATAATTTTATCTTCATGACCCATTAGAATAGTTAAAAAAAGTTATGACATCCATTACTAGCAATATACATTCATATCTACAGGACTTCATTCTCCGCATATTTCCTTGCTTTATTTTAACCAGAAACTAATGTCTAATTTGTTATCACTGAAAATATTTTTTATACTTTAGTTGAATTTAATGCATATATATTTAGTGTTTAGGTAAGGTCTTTATTAAACATGCTTGCATTCAAATAGAGTCGAGGTGTTTCAGGCATTACTATTTTCTCTTATTTTAATGCTAATAATATTGCATAATATAGGTATGTACTGTTTTTACAATTTAGAGTTTCCAGCTTTTATCTACAATTACTTGTTTATAGTTTTAGAGTAATTAAAATGCTCTGAATATTTATTTTGATATGTTCATATAAAACAATGCCATGATTTTTGTAATATTTGTAGGGCAACAGTAGACTTAAGATTTTTAATTAATTTATTTATTTATTTGTGTGTGTGTGTGTGTGTGTGTGTGTATGTATGTATGTTTAGGTGCTTTTATGGATATATTTCATGTGAGCTCCTAAAACCAAGAGGAAGAATCTGAACCTCTGTAACTGGAATTACAGATAATTGTGAAACACCTTGTGAGTTTAACAAAAACTTAACCCAGGTCCTTTGCAAGACCCCAAATCACTTCTAACAGCCCAACCTACAGATATATATGTTCTTTATAAATATATAAAGAACTCAAGAAGCTCACCACACGAAAAAAAAAATCAAAAAATGAGATATAGAACTAAAAAGAGAATTTACAACAGAAGTGTCTCAAATGACCATGAAGTACTGAGAAATGTTTAAAGTCCTTAGTTATCAGAGAAATACAAATCAAAACAACACTGAGATTCCACCTTACACCAATCACAATGGTCAAAAATTCAAGTGACAGCAGATTTTGGCAAGGATGTGGAAGAATAGGAATCCTCTTCCATTGCTGGTGGGATGGCAAACTGGTACAACCACTCTAGAAATCGATCTGGAGGTTTCTCAGAAATTTACAAATAGATCTACCGGAAGACTCAGCTGTACCACTCTTAGACATATGTCCATAAGATGCCCCACCTTACCACAGGGATATGTGCTCCACTATGTTCACAGCAGCTTAATTTGCAATAGCCAGAAGCTAGAAACAACCCAGATGTCTAACAATGGAAGAATGGATACAGAAAGTACAGTTCATTCAGCTATTAAGAAGAAAAACATCATGAATTTTGCAGGCATATGGATGGAACTAGAAAATAACATTCTGAGTGAGATAACTCAGATTCAAAAGGACATGCATGGCATGTATACACTGATAAGTGGATATTAGTCAAGCAAGTACAGAATTCCTGGAATATAATCTACAAAACTCCAGAAGGTTAACAAGGAGAAGGGCCCAAGTGAGGATGCTTCATCCCACTTGGGAGGCAGAAGAAGAGGCAGGGGAAAGGAGGAAAGGGAGGGAGAATGGAAAATGTGAACATGATCAGCTATGAGGGTAGGGGACAGAAGAGAAGCCTTGAGGGCCAGCAGAAATAATAGAAATATGAAACCTTGGGGGTGGGAGGTATGGCAACCCTCTAGAAAGTACGAGAGACTTGGAAGGTGAGAAATATCAAAACTGAAAGGGAGTGACTTTTTATGAAATGCCCTACAGTGAGAAGAAACTTGTGGAGTCCACCTCCAGTAGAAAAACAGGGCATCAAGTGGAGGGATATGGTTGTCTTCCCATAGTCAAAAGCTCTGACACAGAATTGTTTCTGTCTAAAAAACTGCAGGGATAAAAATGGAAAAGAGATTTAGAAAAGATGGTCCAGTGACCTGCCCAACTTTGAGATCCATGTCATGGGGTGACTCCAAGGCCTGGCACTGTTACTGATGCTATGGTGTGTTTACAGACAGGAGCCTAGGCATGGTGGTCCTCTGTTAGGCCCGAAAATCACCTGACTGAGATGTAGATACTTATACCCAACCATTGGACTGAAGTTGGGGACCCCTGTGGTTGAATTAGGGAAAGGCTGGAAGAAGCTGTGGAGCAGTGTGACCCCATAGGAAGGTAAGATGTCTCAACTAACTCAGATCTCTGAGTACTCTGAGACACTGAGACACCAACCAGGCAGCATATAAGATCTGGTCTTAGGTCCAGGACACATACACAGCAGAGTACTGCCTGGTCTAGCCTTTTTTGGAGAAGATGTACCTAACCCTCAAGAGACTTGAGGCCCCAGGGTGTAGGGCTGCCTGCTGAAGTGGAACATCATTTGGGGACAGGGGAGAGGAGGAATAGAATGATGAACTGCAGGAGGGAGGCAATGGATGGGCTGTAAAAAATATAAAAGTACTAAACAATTAATATTAAAATTAAAAACAATTTAAAGAAGAGCTAAGAAATATTAAAGAAGTTTCTGCCATAAAGTACATGCTAGAGAACAGTGCAAGAGATTTCGAAGCTTCTCGGACTGAGTCAGCATTGTCTGTTATTACATATGTGGACTTTTTTTTTTTCTATCATATAATACATCCCAACCTCAGTTTTCCCTCTCACCCCTCCTGTGACATCCCTTTACCCATCACCACTCCTCATTTCCCCTCAGAAAGAAACAGACCTCCCAGATATAGCAAACTAATATTGCATATCAAGATGCAATAAATTTATCAAAACTCCTCATATTGGGGCTGTTAGGAGTCCTGGAAAAGCACCAAGCTAACAACCATAACATATATGCAGCGGACCTAACACAGACCCATGCAGGCTCCTTGACTGCTGCTTCAGGTTCTGTGAGTCTCTAAGAGCCCTGCTTGTTTTGCTCTGTGAACATTGATTGACCCTTTTGGCTTCTACAAGCCTTCCTCCCCTTCTTCTGTGGGATTTATTAAGCTTCATGGGGAGGGATGAGAAGGAGATCTCTTCTCTGAGCTCTCTTTTCACCTAACATTTGGCTCTGGATCTCTGCATCTGCACCCATCAGCTGCTAGGTGGAGAGAGAACCATGACAATGAGTGGCCTAGGTACGAATATATGAATAAAACAGAATACCTTTAGGAATAATTTTACTTATTTTCTATCTCAGGTCTCTGAGCTCTCAGAACCCTAGTTCCTGGTCATCAGGCAGTAGTGGGCATGGGCTCCTTCCTGTAGAGTGGGACTCAAATTAGACTAGTCACTGATTGGCCATTCTCACAAGTTCTGAACTTCCATTGTTTCAGTATAACCTGCAGGAAGGATAGACTATAGGTCAAAGGTTTAGGGGCTGTGTTGGTATACCAGTTCTACTACTGAAAGTTACATGATTGTAGAAAATTGTCATTTCAGGTTGCATATCCTTCATTTCTAGGATTCCTCATTAGGGTCACCCTTGTAGCATCTTGGGAGTTTCTACTGAACTAGGTTTCTACATCCTTCCCCAAATTCCCACCAATCCCAATACTCTCTTCTTCTATCCCTTCCAGGCATCTAAACCTTATTAGCTATGTGGTGGTTATCCTGTTGTAATTTTAATTTGCATTTCTCTAAGCTATAGTTTAATGTTCATTTTGCATGTGCATAATTGCTTAACATATATCTTCTTCAGTGACGTATATAACACATCATGTTTTCATCTAATGTTTTAACACAGTTTGTTAGTTACAGTACTCAATGCTATTTTATATAACTTTGTTTAAGTTGCTTTAAACCAAAGAATAAAGAAAAATCATACATATTTATAATGATTATTGTATGCTTGCTGCTCATATACAGTATGTAAAGTTTACATAAATGTAAAGTTATCTGTGTTAAAATATAAATAGAATCTCAATCATTTCTCTAAGATAATTGAAATATATGTTATATCATTCAGCACGTGAGAAAATACTTATATAATTTGTCAAGAAGCTAATATCCATAATATCATAGCACTTAAAGCAGAATAGGTGACACAAAAGGAAAAGCAGACCTGTGTAGACAATTCACAGCCAAAGATACATGAATGAAAACAAAATATTTTAACAATAGGTGTACAATAGTAAAAATTAGAAAAAGATGCAAACCAGATACACAGTGAAAAATTAGGTCACCGCAGAAAGAATTGTTGACAAAATGCTGAATAAATGCAATGGAAAATGCTAAGAAAATATAAGAGACAATGTAAACATTTTGAAAACTAAAATTGAATAACATAAATTAGATAAAAACTAAATTTTATTCACTAGAAAATATTTCATTGAATTACAAAGAAATGACAGAAGTAGAAGAAAGTTTTTCAGGGGCTACTAGAAAATTGTCAACCTAGATTCCTGTATTCATTAAAAATAAATCTCAGGAATTAAAGGTGAAATCAAAAAATATCAGGTGAAAGAAAGCTATGACCTATCAAAGAGAAGCTTGCAAAGTTCAAGATACAAAGGTGATGTAGGCACAGAGTAGAGATTACTACTCCTAGGTATGAAAGATAAAAATAATAAGAAATTGTATCAAGGTGCTGACACCTATCCCTGTAAATATTAAAACCTAAGTCCCAGTACAACATCCACAGAAAACTGATCATATGTGGGCTCCACTGAATATTGTAGTCCAAAGATTATAATCACGAATACAACAGACATTTTCCATCTGTTAAGTCTACTTTTGCATATTTTGTTCTCCTTTGGTCCTTCTCTAGCCTTTAGATCTCAGCTGCCTCCTGTATAACATTAGCTTCATTCCAGTGTCTCAATACTGGGGCTACTTACAAGGACTAACCCTACCACACATTGTATAGCTCTCAGTTTTCTCTCGTATAATTTTATTTATTCTTAATTACTGAGATTTATTTTTATAGAATATTGAAAACTAAATTTAAGGTCTCAGGCTTTAGGGAAGCTGGGGACTTCTCAATAGCTGGATACCTTCTGTTGTAAACATTTGTCTGACTACACAGATCTCAGGGATGTCTTGTAAAAAGGCAGTTGTATGAATCCAGCCGGCTTAAGAACAACTTCACCACTTTGTTGACAGGATTAAACAAGTTCATGTTACCCAGCCTAGGAACCAACACCTATCATAATTTTCCAATTTTACTTTTTTTTGAATTGTAATCTAGCAGTTAAAAAAAAAAAGAAATTACTCTTATCTAACCAATGGTGCATAAGTTGAGAAAATAAATAACTAATTGCCTGCATGCCCTAATTAACAACAAGAAGCTGATCTGTTCCTTTGTTCCCTTATCACTCTGATGTCTAGGAGAATGAGTTAAAGGTCTTAAACTCAGGCATGGTTTATATGACTCGGTATCCAACAGGTACTCCATTTTTTAGCCCATAATGTCAAAATACAAATGGATAATACTGTAGTTCCCCACAGCTAAACACTTGCTTTGTGATCCCATCTTTTTAAAATGTGCAATCCCCCATCAGTTATGCTGGTCAGATCTTGAATTGTCTGTATCTCTGAGTGCTCAGAAAATAAAACTTTTATTTCTAAGCTTCTGTATCTGAAGTGAGTTTTCTGGGTTTCTATCCTGAACCCAACAATGAGAAGACCTATATTTTTTCATATTCAAAACTTAGTGAATACACCCCAAGATTCCTCTTAGTTAGAACGCAGATCGGTGTGAAAACAGTGAAGTGCTCATAAATGCTCACCAAGGTTTAATCAAGTATGTGTGTAGGCAATGTAGGGTGTGCTTCTAGTGGTCCATGAGGAAAAATTTACAGATAGAATGATGTGGAAAAAGAGGGAGCTACCTAGTAGCAATAAAAAACAACACAAACTTTGGTTATGGATTCTAATGTGGATGAGGGTAATCAAAACCAGAACACACAAGCTGTTATTTCACAGAATTTCTTAACTTTTCTGATATATATAGATATAGAGCTATCTATCTATCAATAGATAGATAGATAGATAGATAGATAGATAGATAGATAGAGATAGATAGATTCATGGCATGGCCAGAAAAGACATTCAAATTTTAAAATACTGTCGAACATTTTTTCTCCTGTTGCCCAAGTATAAAATATTTTGTTTCTAATACTCAGCAGTAATAATCACTCCTTAACTAAACTTTTTTCTCTCTCTGTCTCTCTGTCTCTCTGTCTGTTTGTGTGTGTGTGTGTGTCAGATAGAGAGAGA
>JADRCH010000004.1:30563467-30756421 GCA_019843965.1 Rhynchomys soricoides | reverse complement strand
AGAGAGAGAGAGAGAGAGAGAGAGAGAGAGAGAGAGAGAGAGAGAGAAATTCTGATTTGGCTAATTATTTTTCTTAGTCTTTCTTCTATAGTTATTTTTTGTTCCATAATCTCATTCTAAATTTGGCTAAAAGTTTACAGTGAAGCCATTTTACATGAAAGCTGTGTTATATTAAATCGCTAGTCTATCTCTGTTATATTCATTCAGTCATGCTCAAAGTGGTAATTCAGAGCCAATATGAACATAAGTTCTTTGAGTAGGGAAGGATCCTGGAAATTTTCCACAATTTGTACTAACATATCCATTGATATTACCATTTCTGCCCTTGTATATGTACCCATTGATAAAAGACTGTTTCACATCAAATTTCCTTGTTTTCTGGCTTTCTTCCTGTCATCTATTGCATCTTTTCTGTGATGCTTTCTGGGCCATAGATATAGGAGCTGTGATGTAGATGTATCTTTTCTTTTACTTCAAAATTTAGTAGACACTGTAGAAACTTTAAGATTAATTCTATCCCCCATGAATTTAGTTTTATTTTATTTCCTCTTTAAATGAAAATATTCCTTTATATAATATTTCCTGATTAGTTTCTCTTTCCTTACTCCTCCCAGTCTCCCACCTCATCTTCTAGACACAGAAACCCAGTGAATCACAAAATCAAGAATCTCATATAAACTAAACGCTATAATATATATGATAAACAGAGGAAAATATAATAAAATAAAATGTAAAAATAGGAAAGCTTAAAAGGAACCTCGAAAGATGCTCTTAACTTTGGTTTCTGTTGGCTCTCTACTATTGAGTATGCAGCCTACCTTCAAGAGTAGTATGTTTCCACAGTGAGACTTTCTCGTAGAAAAATAAATTTTCATTTACAAGTGGTTATCAATTTGAGACAATGTAAAGGACAGAGAAATTGATGTACTTCTTTCAGCTTTACAGTGCCATGCTGCCTCAGATTCTGGCCATTCACAGCCTCAATACTGTTGAAGAAGAGAGCCTTATTTGTTTGCCAGTCTTATTTGTTTGCTATCCTCCATCATCTTTGGTCCTTACACTCAGCCTCTATGCTGGCTAGTTTTATGTCAACTTACACAACCTAAAGTCATCAGAGAGGAATGCACATCTATTAGAAAATGCCTGTACAAAATTAAATTGTAAGCAGGGACTATACGGCATTTTCATTTATTTTTCCTATTAATTAATTAATTTATTTATTCAATTTACAACCCAATCACAGTGTCCCTACTTCCTACTTCTTTTCCTCCCAGTACCATCCTTACAAATCCCTTATACCAATACCCTTACCCTTCTTCTTAGATAAGGGGAAGTTCACCTTAGATAACACCCTGCCTTAGGACATCTAGTCCCAGTAGGACAAAGCACATCATCTTCCCCTGGAGCCTAACCAGACAATCCCAGTTGGGGAAGGGATCCTGTGGCATTTTCTTAATTATCGATTGATATGAATGAACTCAGTCACTGGAAGTAAGGCCACCCTTGGCATGGTAGGCCTGGATTATTATAAGAAAGCAGGCCTAGCAAGCTGGGATAAGCAAGTCAGTAAGACACATTCATCCATGGCCTCTGCATCAGTTCCTGCTTCCTGGTTTCAGCCTTGTGTGATTTTTTTTTTCCTGACTTCTTTCAGTAATGAGTAAACATAAGCCAAATAACCCCTTTCCCCAGCAAGTTTCTTTGGTCATGGTGTTTGATCAGAGCAATAGTAGCTCTAATTAGGACAGCTTCACTTTCGTAGGAGTCTCTTAAACTTGATGCGAGGTATTTGATGGAAGCATCCTCTTTAGGGGTAAGAGATTCTTAGGTCTTCTATTCTTTTTATGATGTATGGATATGTATTTACATATGTCTTCTCATCTTCTGCAAGAGGGAACTACTTTTTTAAACAATAGATTTGGTTCGGCACCAGATCCCTGAGCTACTTAGAACCAGGTTCTAGGTTACCCAAGAAATGATAGACATGGATTCCACCTTGTGAACTAAGCTTTGAGTAAATCAGATAATGCTATGTTAGTCCCAAAAGATTTGTGCATCCATTTAATTAGCATATCTTGTAGGCAAGGATGAATTGTAGATCTAAGGGTTTGTGACTGGCTTGGTGCTTACTTTTCTTCTTTAGTAGCATGCAGAGTACCTACTTATACCAAAGGCACTGGAACCTAGGGATGAAAGCCATATCTATGAATGAGCTTGAATTCTCATGTTTAATGAGTTGTGTAAATGTTTTCGTTGGGAATGTGGCCTTACTGTCAATTCGTGGAGAATAATCTAGAAATCTGGCAAAAGCCTGGGTTGCTTGGATGTTCACAAGGCACCCCCATGATCAAAAACTTGATATAACTCAATCTCTATACTGGATACTTCATTTGGTACAAGAGATGACAAGTTATGGCTTTGTTTCCCCATTATTTGGAGATTTCATTTAGATCACCTTTATATATGGACATATTTTAGGGAAATTCTATTTTATTAGGTTCTTATATTACCCCTCCAATGGTTCTTAATTTTAACTGATTCTCCCATATTCTTTTCTTCATTTATCTCTTCTCTCCCACTCCTACTTTGAAAATTCTGTTTTACAACAGCATCTACCCACAGTTATTCTAATTTTCCTTCCTATCAATCACACATAATTTGCTCTATACTTATCTTCTATAGTTCTAGAACTTGTAGCTAGATTGTCATTTATTTAACAATTAATAATATACATACATACTAAAATATATACCATGTTAGTCTTGCTGAGTCTGGGATACTGCACTCAAGATGATTTTTTTTTCTAGTTCCATCCATTTACCTGCAAATTTTTGGTGTAATATTTTTAACAACACCAGTTTGCATATGAGCCATGCTTCAGATAAGGTTTCCAGTGCTGTGAAGAAACACCATGACCAAGGCAATTCTTATAACATTTAATTGGGGCTAGCTTAACAGTTTAGAGGTTCAGTCCATTATTATCAAAGTGGGAAGCATAGCAGCTTCAAGGCAGGCACAGTGCTGGAAGAGCTAAGAGTTTTATCTCTTGTTCTGAAGGCAGATAAGAGAAGACTGGCTCCCACATGGTTAGAAGGAGGGTATCAAAGCCCACCCTACAGTAACAAGTTCTTGTTCTCCTACAAGGCCACACCTCCCAACAATGCCACTCCCTGGTTTAGCATATTCCATTCACCAGAGTCCACCATTCCTTATGTATATTTTTGTTGTTTTGTTTGTTTCTAATGTCTGGATATTATGAATAGAGCAACTAAGAACATGTTTGAGCAAGTGTCTGTGTGACAGGATGAAGTTTTGTCCCTTGGGTACATGTCCAAGAGTGGTATAGCTGAATCATAGCATAGATCAATTCCAACTTTCATGAGGAGCCATTATACTGATTTTCATGGCAGAATTTTTATTACACTCCCTCTAGCAATGGTTAAATGTTTTCCTTATGCTGTAAAAGTAATTCCTATATCCCAGATATAACTGTTGTCTCTGAGGCTTACTACTGAATAAGCTCACCAATTCTTTCTGAACTCTGTCTGCCAGGTTCAGCTTAGCTCTTCTCGCTCAAACTCTTCAAACTGATTGATTCAATCTGGCCTCTCTTGGCTACTTCCTTAATTTCTCTGCCTGACCTCATCCTGACATTGTCAATATGTTTATTCTTCTGGTTCCTTCTCATTCTCTAGCCCATTGTGACTTTACCTGTGCCTTGTCTATCTTTGTGCAACTCTGTATAAAACCTCCATTCTTCTCTCTCTCTCTCCCCCTCTCTCTCATTAACTCTCTTTCTTGTCTCTTCTCTTGAGAATTGCAAGTATCTTACTCTCTTTCTTGTCTCTTCTCTTGAGAATTGCAAGTATCTTATATCAGATTCATTCTGTCAAATCTTTCTCTGATTTGTCTCTTTATCTGGCCCTCAATTATATTTTACTATTAAACATGGCTGCTTCCTCCTACAAACTAAACCTACCTACATTTTTTAGGAATTAAAGGGGCATGTCTATATTCCAGCCAGATCATACTCTAATCCAAGGTATATCTGCATTCCAGAAGGATCAAATAGACCTAGAAAGTATCTGGATGTGATCACCTGCCAGAAGAACCATGTTACTGGATTACAATTTTTCTATATTATGCCACAATGCCACATCCTTGCCAGCAAGAGCTATCATTGTTTAATTGCTCTTCCCCATTTTGATAGGTTTAAGATGAAATCTCAAAGTGTTTTTGGTTTCCATTCCCCTCATGGAAAATTATGTTAAATATTTCTTTGTTAGCCATTGATTTACCTCTATTGAGAATGCTTTATTTAGATACTTACACTTATTTAAAATTGATTATTAGCTTTCTTGATATTTGGTTATTTTTATTTTTTGAGTTCTTTATGTATTTGGATATTAACCTTCTATTTGTCATAAGGTAGTGTTTGCTATCAGCTGTTGTAAACTGCATTTGTTATGTTAAGTATGTTCCTTTCATCTCTAACCTTTCTAAGACAATTAAAAAGAATGGCTGTTAGAATATCAACAGCATTCTTGTCATCTTATAAGATGATATTTTTTTTTGTTCTTCCTTTGTCTTTCATTTGGTTTATATGGTGATTACATTTATTAATTTAAGACTGTAGAACCATTTTAGCATTTTTCAGATAAAGCTTATTTGATCATGGTAGGGAGTACTTTTGATGTGCTTTTGGAATAATTTTGCAAGTATTGTATTTACTTTTCTCTCTTTATTGGGTTTTTATGGGTTTTGAGTATAAGGGTAACTGTGACACTGTAAAACAAGTTGAGTGATGTTCAATCTGTTTCTATTTTTGTAGCAAAATTTATAAGTATTTGCACTAACTGTGGACCAAGCATGAAGGCACCCAGACTCATAAAAGAATCGCTAGTACAGCTTAAATAACCGTCACACACTAATAGTTTAAGTCTTCAATAGCACACTCTTACTAATGACTTGGTCATCCAGAAAAAAAAAATAAAAAACCTAATTAGATCTAAAAGATATGTAGAGAACATTTCACCTAATGCTCAGAATATAATTTCTCAGTACCTCATGGAATTTTTTCCTAAATTTACCACATGCTCTGATGTGGTCTCAAAAGACATGGAAGATGAAATAAAATCCAACATCCTATATGACCACCATGGATTAAGGTTGGATATCAGCAACAGCAGAGAATTTACAAAACCATGGAAACTGAATAAATCCCATCTGAATGAAAATGGGTCAAGACATAAATTAAGGAAGACATTGGAGACTTTCTATAACTGAAAAAAATAAATGAATAAAATGTAATCCCTATTGTGTGGGAAACAAGGCAGTTGTAAGAAGTAAGATTTTAGCACTAATTTTCTACATTTTTTAAAAGAGAGATCTCTTAACAGTTCACCTGCAAGCTACAGAGAAAAGGAAGAAATAATATCCACAAGGATGTGACCAGAAGAAATAATCATACATGGGTTTGAAAGTAAACTAGTAACAATAACAAGAAAAAGAAAATAAAAAGAATCAAGGAAACAAAGAGTGTTTTTTGATAAAAATCTATGAAATTAATAAATTCTTACCTAAATTTACTAAAACACTGAGAGAAAAATATCCAAATTAACAAAATTAGAAATGAAATGGTCATAAGAACAGACACCAAATAAATCCAGAAAATCCCAAGGACATATTTTCAAAATTTGCACCCCATCAAATTGGAGAATAAAACTGGATAATTATTAATAGAAACAACTTCTCAAAGTTAAATCAGGACCATATAGGCAATTTTAACAGACCTATAATGCCTAGTAATTAGTAGTAACTAAAATTTTACCAACCATTCTTCATAAAATGGTCATCTGGGTTTGTGATGGTTTGTATATATTTGGCCCAGGGAATGACACTATTAGGAGTGTGGTCTTGTTGGAGTATGTGTGTTACTGGTGAAAGGGTTTTAAAACCCTTTTCCTAGCTGTCTGGGAGCCATTCTTCTCCCATCAGTCTTAAGATGAATAGGTAGAAATCTAAACTCCTCCTGCACCATGCTTGTCTGGGTGCTACCATGTCCCACCTCGATGATATTGAATTTAGCCTCTAAACCTATAATATAGCCCAAATTAAATATTATCCTTATAAGTGTTGTCTTGGTCATGGTGTCTAATCTCACAATTTATGTGCCACTTTTATTTCAAAACATCTTTTAGGCAGGACAAATTATATGTCAAAATTTTCTATGGTGGTTTCAGTGTTCCAATCTCTCCACTGGAAGTCTTGCTTGGAACTAGAAAACATCATCCTGAGTCAGGTTACCTAGACACAGAAAGACAAATGTGGTATATACTCACTTATAAGTGGAT
Source organism: Rhynchomys soricoides (assembly GCA_019843965.1). Taxonomy (NCBI): domain Eukaryota; kingdom Metazoa; phylum Chordata; class Mammalia; order Rodentia; family Muridae; genus Rhynchomys; species Rhynchomys soricoides. The sequence continues at coordinate 30,750,068 of JADRCH010000004.1, read as the reverse complement.
ATTAGCCTTAAACAAAGAATAATCATGCTATAATCCACAGACTCAGAGTAGCTAAGTAACAAGGAGTGTGCAGGAGGGTGACACATTAATCTCAATGTAAAGGGGAAATAGAATAGACATTGTGGGTGGAAGTGTGGATAGAACTGGATGGTGGTTTCAGATGGGAACAGGATGGATCAGGTGCATGTAGAATGGAAGAAGAGTGTATAGGAGAGACAATAGAATTGGGAGACATCTCAGGGGTGATCTAGAAACTTAGTGCAACGGAAACTCCCAGGAATCTAGTGAGGGTAATCCTGCATAAGAATTCTAGCAATGGGGTTATGGACCCTGAACTGGCTCTCTCCAATAACTCAGCAAGATATTGTAAATTTGTAGAATACAGATCAACACATTAGCTACATTGGTATAATGAATGAACATCTATCATATAAATTGACTCATTAAGACAAGTGCTGAGAGGTTTAGATTGTCCTTCCATAAAACATGTATCAGTTTGTCAGAGTTTCTAAGAAGTACAAGTATGTGATTGTCTATAAGACAAAAAGAGGCCACATGCTAGCTTATTGACACAGTAGATAGCAGAAGGAAGGAATATGGAGATATTGTTTTTATAGGATACATTTATTTGTCAGGGAACAGGTGGTAGCAGCCACTAGGTAGTTGATTTGGAATTATCTTCAGCTTCTGAGTGGAAAACAGTCTATAGAAAGCAAGAACATCACACTTTAGTAATTTTAGAGATACATAAAATTCCAAGTTAGGAGCTCTAGAAAAGGGACAAATTTGGTAGTCAAATTTCAAAACTATAAAAAGAGAGGTTTCTGATTACAGTAGGAAAATAATTATTCAGTTCTCTTCTTAACTTCTTTTCATAATCATTCCATAAATGTAAGCTGCATATTCTTAAATATTTCCTGTCTCCAGTAACTCTAAAGATGTTTTTGGATCTTTCAGACATTGCCTAGAATGCTGACTTCAAGTGTTCACACCTAGAATAATAATAAAATACTAGGATTTAGATGGCCATGTGTCCTGCATGCCAATTCAAAATCCACCTAATTCTGATGCATATCTATGATAAAATGTAAATCAATATAACTGTGATTATTAAACCAAACTTAGGAAGACTGTGGTACACCAGGGAGATGTCCCTCAGCAAGGGTCTCCACCTGTGGAGAAGAAGAAGTAACAGGCAGGAATCTGCAGACACTTATCAAAATAAAATTTGATTACCACACATCTACTGTAGGCCAAAGTCTTACCACCCTGTGATTTATGGAACACACAGAAACTATCAGAATCTATTATCTCTAGGTGACACTACAATTTACAATGACTACATCTAGCTAGTCATTTTCTTGCTTCTCAGTAATCAGAGCTAAGAATCATAAAGCACATGATTTTAAGCAATAATGTTGAGCCCCACTGAGAGCCATTTTTAATAATGGGTCACCTTTTCAACCTTAGAACTTGGGGAAACTAGGTTAGTTCTCTAAGGTACACTGGTTATAACCCTAGTATAATTAATGCCAACTTGGCTAAATGAAGGGAGTGAGTCAATTACAATGGTGGACATGCAGTCAATTCACTTTCCTAACCCTCTCTATAGTTGATGTTCTCATTAATTCTTCATTTTCTAAAGTTAATTAACTAATATATAGTGTAATGTCCTCATTTTGTAAAATTGAAATAATAGTATTTTATTGATATATGGTGTTGTGATAGCTGTTTTTTTAATAATATTTGTAAAACTGACTACAAAAATAATACCTTACATAAACTATGCTAATATTGTTTAAAGTCATTTAATTAAAATTATAATTTATAATTAGAATAAAGTCAAGCTTATGTGTTTATATTACAATGTTGCCAAATGTAGTTAACTTCTAATTGCTACTCAAAATATTATGTTCAGATTCTCTTCTCCATTATCATAATATATACCTATGTTCTTTGGGAATGATCATTACTTCTGATATTGTCAAATAACTATGAGAAATAATCAGGTTATGTCTTGTTATTACTGCTAATTCCAATAATTTAATATAACAAAAATTTAACCAAAATCTGTTGCAGAATATTTTATGTAGCTTAGCAAAGTATCATGTACATGACAGCTATGTACTGTAGTTGAACACATACATTATCTTAATCCTATACTGTTAAAACACTTGTTTTAAGATAGATAGATAGATAAATAGATAGATGATTGATAGGTAGATAGGTAGGTATGTAGGTAGACAGATTAGATAGATGATAGATAGATAGATAGATAGATAGATAGATAGGTAGGTAGATAGATAGTTTGATAGAGGACAATGAAGGGATAGATGATAGGTAGGTAGGTAGGTAGGTAGATAGATAGGTAGGGAGGCAGGTAGATAGGTAGGGAGGTAGATAGATAGAGAGAGAGATGCATACATACGTGCATGCATACATACATACATACATAGTTACATAGATAGAAGGGTAGACAGACAGACAGAGAGATAGAATAGATAGGTAGATAATAAAAAAAATATTATTGACAAATAGTTATCCAAAAAAAATTTCATGTAGTTAAGTATAATGCCTAAGGACTTGCAGTTTCTTGAAGTAATTAAAGAAACATTGATCACTTTAATCATGGTTATACTATCCTGCTTGTTGGTAAAGACTACATAGTGGCAAAAATTAATTTTTGACTTTGTACAGTAAAGGCAAATTGAGCAACCCGTTCTAGTGGGTTACTTAAGCTTGATTCTCTGACTCCTTGAGCCTTTTTGTGCCAGTTGTCCAGATATGTGAGGAGAAGTGAAAGGCTTTTCCTGGCCTGACTCTGGCTTCCCTAGAAGCACGAGTAAGTCTTTTTTGTGTCCTGACCCTTCTCTTTGTAGACTGGATGCTAGTTGGAATTCATTGAGTATGATCTTGATGGCCTCAATGAACAAGAAGAGGACTTTCAACTTTTGCCAACACTTGTTGAGATCAATGACAATCCCCTGAGACTTCATGGAACTTGGAGCGCAAGGGGGGAATATTCTCCCTTTTATTCCTTCTGATTACATTAGTATAGCCTTCAAGTATGGGTATCAAATACCTAGAAGAGATATCATATCAGTCTGGTACCAATAACAAGCCAATGCTCAATATTGAAGTTCACCCAGATAAACTAGTAAGTTTGTTGGGATTTTTTGCAGAAAATTGGTAAGTGGTTACTGGTGTGGTATGGGTGATCCAGAAGCAGTCGCATTTGGAGTGGTTTCCCTCACTATGTATGATGTAATAGTACAGTCACATACATTGAGCTCCTCTTCCTTTCTCATTGGCTGGGATGGCTTGTTCATTTTCACATATCTGTGAAAGAGTGCTAGACCACCATAGCTAAAGTTATAAAGAAGACAGTTGTTTAACTTATAAGACAGGACAGAAGTCCATTGTTGGATCTTGAAAACCTCATTTGATCATTTGTTTATTTTTGAAACGGCTGTAGTCATCAAAGATATCCTTAAAAGTCCTTACAATGTTTAATCCTTAAAAGCACAAGTTTATTTATAGAATAAAAAGTAACCGAATTCTTATCTAAAGAAAAGGTAAGCTGGGCAGTGGTGGCGCACGCCTTTAATCCCAGCACTTGGGAGGCAGAGGAAGGTGGATTTCTGAGTTCGAGGCCAGCCTGGTCTACAAACTGAGTTCCAGAACATCCAGAAACCCTGTCTCGAAAAAAAAAAAAAAAAAAAAAAGGTAGTGTCTAATAGGAGAAAAGTATCCTGGAGTAGGAGCACTCATCTCTTAAAGCTACTTTATACCTTGGATTCATGTTGTAAAAAAGAAAACTGAGATAAGGATTTAGGAGGTAATATTTTAACCAGAATTTTATGATTACATATGTATTGTCCTTGAAAGTATATTTAAATTTTTAAATTTAAACTTAAAATTTAAAAACTCATATTAATTGTTCCAATGAAAGATATAGGATCATTAGTCATTATTATTATTATTATTATTATTATTAAATTTTAGTTTTACTATAAACAAACTGAAGTTAGGCCAAGTTAACAACTTTAATTTATAGGAGCATTTAATTGTAAATCAATTTGGTTATAAATGCATGATATAAAAATATCACATATAGAAGACTGTCTATGTATACAGCATCATACATGAGACATACTCTAATAAACTAAAATTTTGAACATTAAAAAATGATTTTGATCATAAGGATTATAAAAACATAATGAGAGAATAAGAGATATCTCACAGATTAATGGCATTTACTAGTAGAGGTTGTGGGTTTATTTCTCAGTATCGTTTTTTCCTACACACATTTCTAACTCCTTTTGAGTGATTTACAAAGTCACTTGTAGCTTTATCTAGTGCCCTTATATTGCCAACATAAGGGAAGCTACAAAGAAGTGCACATACATACATGCAGTCAAAACATTCATTCATTACATGAAAAATAATAAATCTTATGAAAAGAACCATAAAATCCATCTAAATAAATTAATCCACCAAATTTAATTACATAGTTTAAAAGATCCAATAGTCGACCTAATTATTCTTCTTCAATATTCAAATTAAAAAGTATATAGCTATCTCTACAAAAAGCAATAATTGATGGCCATGCAAATTAGTGTCCATTAAATAGAAATGTACATTTTATTTTAAGTTTAGTAAGCAAAGATTTTAAAACCTAACAAGCAGTTGAGTTTTCCTCTTTATATGAAATAAAGATAATTTATTTTTATAATTGACAGGCTAATGAAAGTGAGATTATCTCTTTGTTTCTGTTAACTCTTCAGTGCTATGATAATTTCTGCATGTATTTGTATAAAGTCCGTTAACTCATTGAATTTACTTTTACTGTTACCTTCTCTTTAAATCTTGAAACATACTCAGGATTCTTTGCTAGGGTCATTTCTCATTTCTATCTAAATGTTTCCTTCTTGAAAATAATATCCACTCCTGACCAAAAGTTGTTAATTTCAATGTTATTTCTGCTTCCCAGATCACTGTTGAGACCTCCAACATAGAGATCAAATTGCTTCCTGGATAATAGGCATACATGGATAATAGTCATACACACCCCTGGACAAATAAGAAATAGAGCAACTGAAGCATGTTTTAACCATTAATCAAATTAGGCAAGATGTGAACTTAGCAACACCTTACTCTTGTATTCCTTCACATCTTAAAATCCACCATTATCTTATTTTTATGCTACAGGCTCATTGTTCCCTAATTTCTTCCTCCCTTTCAATGCTAGTCACACAACCATAGGTCCATTCTCTAACCTAGGTTTCCACAACCTCCTTTTAAGGAGTCACTGTCAAACTCTTGGCTTATCAAATATATTTTCCAATTTTCATAGTAACAACTTTCATATGCCAAATTATTATTGTGGTAGTTCTTGGCCTAAAACATAGCAAGATTTCACTGATAGACTCCGCATGCAGTGCAGTACATTTAGCTCTTTAATCTTAACCTCTTTCACATCACTTTTGTTTCAATTTTTAAAACATACAATGATACAAATTTGATGAATGTTGTGACACTTTTACCTACACTGATAAGTACTCAGACAATGGCCACTGTGGATTTTATGTGACTATTCTTCTTTTAGCAACAAAACTTCAAATTTTATTTAACTCTGTATTATTGTCTCAGCTACTTTATCTTTAAAATTCCTTGAAGTCTCATATCCACCTGCAACATACCTGATTTCTTCCCATTACTGCCATACCAACTAATTGCCCAAGCCTTGAGGTTAGCACTTCAAAGGTGAGGCATGACAGTTCAATTATGGAAACCAGTCTAAGATGCATAGATAAAGCTTATTACAGTCTCTCTCTCTCTCTCTCTCTCTCTCTCTCTCTCTCTCTCTCTCACACACACACACACACACACACTCACACACTTATAGTGCCTTGACAACCAAAAGCCAAATAAAAGTAATATTGGTATTTAACTTTTCTTACTAGAATCATGATCACATACAAAACTTAAGTGTGTAGTTATATTTGCCTTATAAAGATAACCTTAATAAAGAAAAATGTAAGAAAATTTTCAACTCATCATTTTAATGATTATTTCATTTCCAAAAAATATTAAAAACCAATAATAAAAACAGATTTTCTGAAAATCTAGTTAACTATGACAGAATCATTACACACAAGGTATGGAAAACTACAAATAATTGATATTTCTGAGATTTAAGAAGAACTATTCACAGAAGAGAAAGGTAAGTATGGGCCAAAATATTAAACATACTTCAAGTTAAACTCTCCTTGAATAATCGGATATATTAAAATTATTAAGTTAAATTTATTGAGTAATTGTCATTTAAAGGGAATAATTACATTCCTTTTATAAAATTCTCAAAGAGAAATGAAGTACTTGTGAGAAATAAACCAGTCTTCATTGTCTCCCATAAAACTATCACATAGTCATTCCTCAAATAAATAAATAAATAAATAAATAAATAAATAAGTTCTTAAATACATAAGAACATAGAACAGGTCTTAGAAAACAAATCTAAAGCAATGTTTTCTTCTCAAGAACCAATAGAATGGCTATGAAGGAAGTTGAACAGGTCTTCAGTGCTGGGTATGGTAGGGTAAACAATTTTGTTATAAGTTAACATTTGGTTAACTTGGTCTTCTGTGCTGGGTATGATAGGGTAAACAATTTTGTTATAAGTTAACATTTGGAGCAAAGAAGGAGACGCTAAAGGTATATAGAGATGCTATAAATTACTGAACTACAGATCAAGCAATTGTTTAATAAACAAATGTGGCATACTAAATATGATGCACATTTATTTTTCCTTAATCTTTTGATACATGCAGTAGGAAACTGTTCATAGTGATGTCTCATATCTGATCTAACTTATCAGTATCTCTAATTACAATGACTATTATTTTCTCTTATTCACTCATTCACATTATTTGCTATAACTAATTTAATTTAGAGGATAAAAGACATGTCAAGAAGACATGACATTTTTCATTTTACAGCAATACGAAGCTTAAAAGCCAAAGAGAAATACTATCATTATCAGTCAATTGGCTAAATTTGGACTCCAGAAGTCAATGAACATATGTTGAAGCTTGTATTATACCAAAACTACTGTGCTTCTCAAAAGTAAAATTGAAAATTGTATTCTACGATTCCTATTGTTGACCTAAACTGCAATCAAGTTAAACATAATTTAACTCCCTGATTCTTTTTATTTAATCAGAAGAATAAATTTCATCAGAAGCTTCCAAGTTTATACTTTTGCTCGTATGACTACCATATTTCAACAACATTTTAATGAAATGGAAATATTACTAGTATGTTTTGAAAACTTATTACAAAGAAAGGTCTGGAGAGCTGACTCAGAAGTTAAGATCACTTGTTGCTCTTCCAAAAGAATCAGGTTCAATATTCTGAACCCTCATGGTGGCTCACAACCCTCAGTAACTCCAATTACAAAGGATCTTCTGGCCTCTATGGGAACTAAGTACACACATATTAAACATGTAAAAAATAAAATAATATAATTAAAACTATTTGCAAAACAGTCTTGCAAAAATACCGATAAATTCATTTATAGTGAATGAGTTCCTTATTTAGACAGAATTCATAGTTGAAATTTCAGACATGTAATTTTAGCAAGTTATATTTAGAGATATGATGATGTCACTAACATCATGAGGTATTGATAAGGTATATTAGTAATCCTGTTCATATAAATCTTATGCTAACAGTATTTGTATCTGCCTTATTTCCAGTATGTGGCACTTCTATAAAATTATCTAACATGTTATCTCTATACTAATTTTAGTTACTTTTTTTGATTCAATTAAAAATTCATTTAATTTCATAGTATTTTTATATACTTTGCTAATTTTTCAAATATCAGTAATAGAGACTCTTATTCACTCATTATTAGTTATATGAAATCACCTATTTTTCTTTGACCAGGGATTCTGTCTTTCTATGATAATGTGGAAATATTCTCTGCTTCTTTGTTCTCTGGTAGGTGACAAATTAATTTGATTGGGTTAAATTGAATTGAAATGATGCATTTTTCTGTCATTCCTAATTTTTTATGTGTTGAAAAACAAATCTACCTTTTCACCCTGTGAGATATGCAATTGTTCCAGTAAAAAGGCATAATTTATGTTTCTTCCTCTCATGGGGTTCACATCATTCAGAAACACATGGAGAGGTTTTCAATGAGCCATCCAGAAGATGGCTCAGTGGGATGTCTGACAGTTTACACTAAAAGAGAGAGGAGGATCTGGAATTTGTAAGGATGACCTACAGAAAGCAGGAATATAAAAATGCCTCTCTAGTTTTATGTTTCCCTTTGTCAATAAAACTGGAGCCACAGAATTATAATACCAACAGGTAATCTGTGTTTGGCAACTTCTCACATATCATTTTAGTTCTGTAGCTCAAGCTGACATTTCTGTTTCATTATAGTTCTATTGCATTATATTGTGCAAAGACAAAAGCCCAAACTTATATGCATATATGGTTGGGTAAATGAAATAAAATCCTTTATCAAATCATTCAAGGAAAAATGTCTTATTTGTGTAAATAGTTCAGATTCTTATACATAAAATTGTTAAAATGAATGTTATATTATCCAGTGAATGTTGTATCCAAATTTCATTTATTATCGCAAGAGTATATATTCTCTTTTCTGGTATGTGAACTATAGACAAAAACAAAAGAAAAAATAACAATGTCCAAAAAATGGAAAAATAACTCTACCACTGACTTTTTATTTTCATATGATTGAGTAGAAATAAGTGTAAAATGACTACTCTTTCATAATATTATATATGCTAACAAGTTTCAAAAAATAAATTTTTATTTCAGAAACCCATTGAAGAGTTTTTGGGTAGAGATGGAAATTTTTGCAAATATTCAAATTAAAATATAGGGTCTAATATAGCAAAAGCAAGGATCACTCAGGTTTGATACTGAAATAAAATTTGATGAGTATCACTTAAACATTCCTGCTATTAAATATCATGCATGGGAAAAATGCTAATTCGAAGTTGTTGAATATGAGTTGAATGCAAAATGATTCCTATGCTTTCTATAAGTAAGCATAAAAGAAGTTGAAGACAGAAATATACATAGTTGTAAAAACAGAAAAAGAAAATAAAAGCATGAAAAATTGGCAATGAATTGTAATAGAAAACTGCCGTTATTCTGATTTTGAGACTTCAATTTAGATATTCTTGATTTATTATGTGTTCATTTTAGATGTATTCTATTATTCCATGCACACAGCTATGTGTGTTTCTGCTCAGCACCTATTACTCCATGTATGTAATTCAGAACAATATAGACTCTAACTGAAATTACAATCCTGATATTGAATGACCTTTTATTTAGTTTCTTGTCACTTTCATTCATGATTTCCAGTGCATGCAGGTTTGAGGGCCACTGTCAGAAGTATCTACTAGTGCATGTGTCTCGAGTGAGTTCAAATGAAAACATCAATATTTTGCAGATGTTTTTCTTTTAGTTTATGAAATACCAACCAATAACTTCTATGGAGTCAGAAAAAATCCTGTATGGGTCCTATAGGTAATATATGAGTGACATCTTCATGTTTAATATTCTAAAATGCCCCATAATATTTCTTTGTAACCAGTTTTAAAGGTTTTTTACAAGATTGATAACAATAGAAAACTTGTAAAAGTTATGCAATCTAAGGTTTTGTGATATATATATAAAACTTCACTCTCATTTTTCAAGCATATATTTCCATTTAAAGTAAACTTGTAGTTCCATCCATTTGCCTGAAAATTTTATGAAGTTGTTGTTTTCAATGGCTGCATAGTACTCCCTTGTGTAAATGTACCACATTTTCTGTATTCTTTCTTCTGTTGAGGGAATATCTCCATTGTTTCCAGCTTCTGGGTATTATAAATAAGGCTGCTATGAGCATATTGGAGCATGTGTCCTTGTTATATGTTGGAACATCTTTTGGGTATATGCCCAGGAGTAGAATAGCTGGGTCTTCAGGTATGTCCAATTTTCTGAGGAAAAACCAGACTGATTTCAGAGTGGTTGTACCAGGTTGTCATCCCACCAGCAATGGAGGAGTGTTCGTCTTTCTCCATATCCTCTAGAAAATATCATCCTGAGTGTGGTAACAGAGTCACAAAAGAATACATATGGTATGTACTCATGGATAAGTGGATATTAGGAAAAAAGTTCAGAACACCCATGATATAACTTACAGATCATATGAAGATCAAGAAAATGGAAGACCAAAGTGTGGATGCTTCAGTACTACTTAGAAAGAGGAACAAAATAATCACAGGAGGTTGAGGGTGGGAGGGGCTTTGGAGGAAGAGATGAGGGGAAGAGAAAAAAGGGGGAACAGTATTAGATGTGGGAGGAAATGGATGAAAATTGCAGAGGTTCTTGAAATTAACAGAGGTGTGTAGCAATGGGGGATGGGGAATTGGGCGTAGCCATAAGAAAGTCCCAGATGCCAGGAAAACAAGAGGCTCCCAGGATACAACAGGGATGGCACTACCTGAAATACCCAACAAAGGGGAGAGAGAACCTGTAGAGACCATATTGAGAGGTTAGACACAGCCCCCTGTTGAGGGATTGGGCAACCCATTCTTCTCAAAATTTTAACCCAGATTTGTTCTGTGAAAAGAAATTATAGCGACAAAGAGTGGAGCACAAACTGAAGGAAAGTCCATCCAGAAACTGCCACACCTGGGGATCCATCCCATATGCAGCCACCAAACCCTGACACTTGCTGATGCCAAGAAGTACTTCCTGAGAGAAGCTTGATATGGATGTCTCCTAAGAGGCTATGTCAGAGCCTTACTGATACAGCTATGGATGCTTGCAGACAACCATCAGACTGAACACGAGAACCACAATGGAGGAAGGACTGAAAGAGCTGAAGGGGCTTGCACCCCCAGAGGAAGAACAACAACCAACCAGATTCCCCAGAGCTTCCAAGGACTAAACCACCAATCAAATAATACACATGGAAGGACACATGGCTCCAGCTGCATATGTAGCAACGAATGGCCTTGTCTGGCATCAGTGGGAGGGGAGGCCCTAATTCCTGTGAAGGCTTGATGCCCCAGAACAAGGGAATGATAAGGCTTTGGGACAGGAGTGGGTGGGTGAGTAGAGGACCTCCCTCACGGAAGCAGGGAGAAGGTGGTGCAATGGGGGGTTTTCACAAGGGAAACAAGGAAGAAGGATAACATTTGAAATGTAAATAAACAAAATAACCAATAAAAAATAACTGGTATGTTAAAGAATACTGTAGTTTATTTTTTATTATAACTGAAATATTTTGTAAAAATCTGCTAACAAAATTTTTTAATGTGATATGGTATTTCACAATCCCATGATTAAAAATATTATTCTGTCTTAAGCCACTGATATTCATTGGCCTCCAGAATAATACAATTTATTAAAGATAGGATAAAATTGCACAAAGATTTTATATCACATATCTCATAATTCTTGTGCTATGATTAAAGGAAATTTATCTATGTAACATGATAGAAAAGAGTCCTATTTTTTTCAGTTTTAATTCAGTTACTGTGAATAGCTCTCAATTTCTTACTTTATATATGCAGGAGTTAAATTACATAAGTCACTTTCAAACTGACCATAAGTCCTTTTGTAGAAATATTTGATCTAGTTACCATGGAAACTTAATATTTAAAAATGACACCTGATCATTGCTACCCATCTATGAGGCAGAAAGAAGACCTTGGAAAAGTTTTCAGTGTTAATGAACAGATCCCAATTCACAGACCTATCTATTTTAATTTATGATATCTCAGTCCATAAAAGCTAGAGTTTGTTAAAATATTTTGCTTGTAAAATAAAAAAGTTTGATTAAAATAACATCCTAATTTCTTTAATACAATAATGATAGTAATCATTAAAATGCTGTCATTCTAAAACTCAATGTCTAAGGGAAGCTTTTTCATTGGACATAATTTCTCAGTTAACTCTAGAGCTTTGAAACAACTATAACTACTTGACAGAAGAATTAAGGACTGTGATTGGTAGGATATTCTAACATAACACTTCCTAGTTAAAAGCTTATATATTTATTCACTTTCCATCCCAATATCAGGTCCCCTCTCTTCCCCTTTCCCTTCACATTCATACTTTCCCCTCCCCTAGCACATGAAGTCACTGCAGGACTAGGCCTATCTTCTGCCGTTGAAGCCAGACAGGGCAGCCCTGTTATGGGAATGGGATCCACAGGGAGGCAACAGATTTAGGGATAGCCTCTTCTCTAGGGAAGATAACACTTTTAATAACAGTAAATTCAAATAGCCGAGGTTTGTAAAATGGAGGAATAATTACAACATTATTTTTAACTATCTAGGAAAGCTGTGAACAAATGTCTACTTTCCCCAAATAAGGAATCAATAATAGATCAAAGTAAGGATATCTTCAAAATTCTACTAGGTGAAATAAAAATTTGATTGGGGTTACTTACAGGAATAAAAATTACTCAAAGGCACCGGTATCACCAAATACCCTGCCCAGTATGGATGACAACTCATGAAATCTGAAAGCATTCAGGTCATGGGTTCAAAGAATATCTGTCCTAGACTGCTTAACTATCTGAGACTGATTCTGAATATTATTGACCTTTGTTTTTACTATGCTACAATGTTTACAACTATTCATAATATAGTTCTTCCAACTTATATTACTACTAAATGCTGTATTACACAGTTAACCACTTCATATATTTAATGTGTACAACTTGTTTGATTATTCCATTTTCATTTGTGTATGATTTAAATTTATGCTTTATTCACTACCTTTTCTGTACTTATGAAAATACTATTAATATTTTTCATAAAAAGCCATAACAAATCATTAACATAAAATTGGAATTACAAGTTATTAAATACTATAAAATGGATATTCACTAGTGACTAGTACTTACCAATAAGGTATGTATATCTGTCACAGATGTGAGCTTGAAATATGAGCATTAAGTAATGACAGACATAAAATAACCATTATATGTATTCAATAAAATGCCACACTGAGACCTCTTAATATGTAAACTTACTATTGGCTATGAAAAAATAAAATTTAATAATTCTGAATCATGAGTACATTAGCATGAAGATTACCAAGTTGTATTTCTCTCAACATTACATAAGTCAGAATCATCATAAAATCAAAACATGTTTTTTTCATTGTGGATCAAAATGCTAGCTCTAAGGTGCTTAAGAGACTGAAGAGTTAATATTCTGATATTCATTACATGCTGTGAGCATGAGTGTTCAGTGTGCATGCGCTATGGTAAGATGCCGGTTCATGAGTTTTGATGAATGCTAAATAAGCTGTTTGTAATAGAATATTACTTACCAGAACAAATCAGTCAAGGGATTATGACAGAGCAAACCATAACAGTCTATTAGAATGAAATTGGCAGAGAAATAAGCCATACAACCTAGGTTAGAATTACTACACTATAGTCTTCAAGCCAACACAAATTATGGTATGACTCATTTCTTAAAACATGTCCTAATTTTTAAGTGATGCTTAAGAGTACCAATGATTTAAGAGTACTAATTTAATCATAAGGATGACAAAATTATACCATATCATAAAAAATACAAAAATATATTTTTAATTGTCCAACAATTAAAACTTTCTCTCTTTTCTAGGCATGGTGCATAGGCACTTAATTTCAGACTCCAGGAGACATAAGTAGATCTTTGTAAGTCTAAGGTCAGTATAGTAAATTCCACGTAAGCCAAAGCTGTACTGTGAGACCCTGTTTTAAAACAAACACACAGGAAAAATTAAACACCAGTAAAGTAATAAAGAGACTCCCAAGCAAAGGAAATCCCTTTCCTTCACAAAGTGTAACTCCAATGATTAAAAGTGACACCCAACTTGGAGAAGGAGCTAATGGTTTCGGGCAAATTACCAAATTCTACAATTTTTCATTGTCTTCAGATGAGTCTACCTAAATGTGTCCATTCACATAGCACAGTAAAATAATTTGAGATAAAATCAGTAGAGAGGATTGAAAATAGATGTCAAGAGGTAAAAGAGGAAATAAGAAAAAATAGGCAGAAACTCACTGATAGAAAGTAAGTGAGGGCTGGAAATTTTCAGATAAATAGAACAAAGGTTCATACTTGGAATAGAATATGTGTTTTAATTAGCAAACAGGGACTCTTTTGCATTTCCTTTGCAAGCCTATTATCTGTTGTATTCCTCTACCATATTCCACTACTAAATAAAACTCTAATTCATGTATTGTAAAAGAAGAAAATAGAAGTTAAACATTTGCCTTAGGTCTCACAGCTGTTTGGTTCAGATCTATTATTGGAGCATGTGAGTCTGGACATAATCCATGCTCTTAACTACTCATGCTGTGAGGAAATAAAATGTCATAATAATCCTGTAATATACAAGAAGAGTAAAGCTAAGGGGATACTGGATGAGAGGAAGAGAAGAATGCCAGTTAACAGATCTATGAGCAAATACACAATGTCGATGAAGAGGAGAGATTTGAAGCAGACATGAGTGAGTCATATAGAAAGGAGAATTAATTAAACAAAGTAGAAAAAGTTTCTCCTTCCCAAGGGGATAGTGAGAAAAAAAATGTGTTAGTAAAACTTAATTTGTGGATTAAGTTGCTTCTCCATGTACTCTGTACTGTCAAACTGAATTGCACATTTATTCATTCAGTGTAGTAGCATAGTTTGAAGAACTAGGGGTCATGTCTAGTGCCAAAGGAACCTTGAAGAATCAAAATGCTAGCCAGGAATTTGTATAAAAGAAAGTTTTCTCTCTACTAGGTAAACAAGGTGTGAATTCATAGAAAAAGTAAAAACCATCAAAATATAGTACTAAGATAGAGACATTGCTACAGTTTCTAAGTCTTTAGGTATTCATCTCTTTTACTAATCATTCAGTGCTTCATATCTATGATTCATTTGTAAAGCCAGAAATAGTAAAACTGGGCATGCAAAAGTTATTTGGAAAATGAACCTAGCTAAGTGTATTTTACTCAGGTTTAGGCTTAAAGTCATCTGACAGAATAAAATGTATTGATGGAAATTGCTGACCCAGGCAATAAATTGATTGAATTGGATAGATTTGAGGAACATCAAATAAATTGAAATGCACTGTCTTAGCACTTTCTGCTTGAAAATGCATTCAATATCTGTGCTTGTAAGCAAATGAGGTAGAATATTATTCATTAAATTTCAGCTTAGTTGAGAAATGTAACAGTTAGCATTGGTTTATAAAATGTCTGATCATAAGAAATTGGCTTAAAGAGTCATAGGGATTGTTTAGTCTAACCTGAATCCATAGGGCATGCTGTAAGGGAAGCAAACTAGAACTGAGGTTTGAAACTAAGCTATGATGCACCCTCAAGAGACTGGAGACCCTAGGGAGTTTAGAGGTTAAATGGCAAGTAGTGGGGTGGGGACAAGGGATGGGGAGGAGGTATGGAATGTGGAACAGTCAGAGAGGGGATGGGGGGAATAAAATCTGGAGCATAAAAAAATAAATAAATAAATAAAAATAAAAAGACAGAAACTAAGCTGTTCTCTGTATGCAGAAGTCCTTCAGCTCAAAATTATCAGCTAATTAAAAGACACTCAATCAGATTATTTTAGATCCCCTTTCCAAAATAATATTCTGAAGTTTAATTATATATGAAACATATTTTAACATCTGCAACTTAAGATTTAATTGGGTTAGTGGGTATCATAGTTCATTATGAAATCATGGAAACACAATGTCAGAGACAGAATTCTTTCTAATGTGGTCATAATGTATGTCTTGTCTCTGGACCTCCATGTTATTATCTAAGATGATCATTCGAAAATGTTCTGATTGATACACCAATGTTGAAACACCTTTATGCTTCCACGTTAGCAAGGTATATGGAAACTATAAATTAAAAAAAAAATGGTTTTATAGTGAATGGAGGATGTGTGTAAAATCTCATGTATGTGCTGCACACATTATAATTAAAAGTGTTGGTGTGATTTATTTTACAGTGAGCAAATGCTGTGGGCATCATTCAGATAGAGATTTGTTACAAAATTCAAACCAATAAACACTGTTTCCCACATCCATATTTCTGTTTTTCCTAACATTTTCCCTGTATGTGCCCTCATATGCTGTTACAGGATTTTATTGACAGCTGTAGAAGCATTACCACCACTGCCTTTCATGACATTTGACAGATGCATGAATTTCAAAATTGGAAGCAGCCCATCAAGAGAAAAACAAAACAAAACAAAACAAAACAAAAAAAATGGGAGAAAGGGTTTCACCCTTTGTTTGCATTTCAATTCTTTTCATTAACATTTCTCAAATTCTTAACAAAGACTGAGGATTTTTAATATTCAGCTAAATTCTTACAACTTAGTTCTATAAACTATAGACTATTTGGTTTAACCTATATTCATATAAAAATTTCCTGTCCTATTCTTTTTTTACTTGGTTACTATGACTCATCTAGTAACTACTTTTTAAAAGTGCCTTGATATTTTTAAGGATTCAGAGGAATAAATCATGCATATGAGAAGTAGGTTTTTATGATATTGACAAAAGAATTTATTGCACAGCTGAGTTTCTATCATCTGAATTGAATATATAAAAAGCACTAGGTTCAAGAATAAGTGCATTTTTGAAAGTCAGGTTTGGAAAAGCTCTTCCATAATAAAAATGTGTGTAGCACCCTGTATCATAGGTAAACATGAAAACATGAATGAGAATACTCATGTGTGAGACTGGTCGATGAATGGGATTCACTTCTATTAGTTATCCAGTGAACATCCCCAATTTTTAAAATACAAAATAATATTTTTCTAACATAACATCTACCAAACAATACACAGTTATCACAAAAGTTTCAGGATTGTATCATTTTTTTCTTACTCCAAGAATATTTTGTTCATTCTATAAGCCAGGGTCTAGACAATGGCAGGGTGATTTATTTATTTATTTATTTATTTATTCATTCTATCATATCTCCAAACACAGACTAAAACTTTAACAACTCAATGTCATGTTGCTAGCTTCTTACAGTCCATTGTCTAGGCTTCTACTATCCTTATTGCTCTGCTACTTATTAAAAGAATCATTCCCCGACACTAAAAGAAGCAGTAAAGGTGACAAGATAAGATTTTACACATAATCATATTCATTTTAATGTTGACCTTGAGTATAATCTTTTCCCTTTTTCTTTCTTTATTATTATATATGAATATTTTTTCTTCTTAACTCATGTTTACTGAGGTATTAAATCAACAGTATTGGATGGAAATCAAGAAATACTTAATCTATATAATTAGTTATTCATACCTATGAAGTATTGAAATTATGTGATTCACAAAATGTAGTGAAAGAATGAAGAATACAATTAATATTTCAAAATATCCATAATAAGAACAAACTAAATTAAGGAAAGAATTATTAAAAATAATTGTCTTTTTTTATAGCAGAATATTTCTAAAATATTTTCTATTTAAAATGCAGTATGTATTTCTCTATTTTTATATATCTTCCCCTTTTGAGCTCACACTGATATCTAATGAGAAACTACAAGAAGCTTAGCATACTTTCAATTAAATGCAAAGACACACCTGAGTAAATATATAAAGGTATATTAAAATTTTAAATTATTCAATTGTTTAGATATATGTCATTAATTTGCACTCTGAGTGACCCTAGTGAACCGCAAATACTTTCAAATATTATTTTTAAAGTCTTAGTCTACAGTTTTATTCTTTGAAAATACCATGCCAACCACTCTGTACCTCTCTGAATTCTACAAACTATATCTGATCACATGATAATCAGCAGAGATTTAAACAAAGTTAACAATTTTGTTTTACTTAAGCAATTATCTTACTTAGTATTGATTTATCTATAATTTTCTCTTTGTTTTTGATTAATCACCTCATTATATTGGTGTTTTTTGTCATCAGTCCTCTGGATTCTTCATTGCTTCATGTCTATGAAATTCTGTCCGCTTCTCCTTATAACAGCTGTTGCTTTCTGAATATTCAGTCCCCAAGCATGGCTTAACTCCATCTTATATAAATGGTAGTGCATTGCATTAATTCATATCATTAACATTGGAGAAAGTAATCTTGTTTGTCTTGACTTTCTACCTGGGTCTGGTAAGAGGGATGTTTCCTAACCTAACTTTACACTTTAGGGTGGGTATTAAAAAAAGCATTTCACCAACTTCTGTACTGTATAAAATGGCACATGAATCAAACTACAGCATGCTGTTGGGTGTATAAATGGCTTGACTCACTTATGTTCATTTCCTTTTGCATTGCCTTTAAGTACTCCATCTGTACCATAACTGAAATAGAGTGTTCGTGCTCCACAAGTATATACATCAGGGCATACACCCAAGTCTATACTTCCCAGTGGATTAACACCATTACTATTCAGATATGAGTTAACTTCTTACAGAAACAGCTCACTCATTCAACTCTAAAATAAACTCTACACTTTTTGAGTTAGACTTAGTTTCAGTTCCATATCCTTTTATACTATTGCTGTCCTCATTATTAATGTAAGTCTCCCAATGTCTTCTCTTTATATCAGCTAGGAAGATAATGAGACATAAAAATTAGGAACAAAATCTGTGCATAAAATAGATAAAAAATTTTGTTCTCCTGTCCTCCTACATTTTGAAAAAGAATTTTTGTCCATTTTACAATAGTTTACAAATAGGAAAAGTGATAAAATATGACTCAAATACTATTTTCATGTGATTTCTAATGACTTCTAAAGAATCATGATGAAAATAACTCAGAAAGGATATAGTCA
Organism: Rhynchomys soricoides; assembly: GCA_019843965.1. NCBI lineage: Eukaryota > Metazoa > Chordata > Mammalia > Rodentia > Muridae > Rhynchomys > Rhynchomys soricoides. Next base: position 30,731,219 of record JADRCH010000004.1, on the reverse strand, counting down.
ATGTATATGAGAAGACAAAAAGAAAGCTTTAATAAATTTATATGAATTCATGTCTGTAACTGTGTTCCTGTACTACTGAGGAAAACCACTGAAATGAAATATCCTGGCAACAGTGAAAACTTCCCTAAAAACTTCTAAAATGAAAGAAATTTTTATTCTTAAATAAGAATCCAAACAAACTATGATTTATACCACAAGCAACCTACTAAAAGACTGATAAGGAAAAAACAAATATTAGCATTTACACAGTAGATAGCCCCATATTTAGAACCAAAAGACAATGCTTAATGTAGTTGGGATATTAAATATATGTATATTATATTTTTATATGAAAAATAAGTATTTAAAATAGTATTTCAAAGACCAGACACAACAAAAGATTATAAATAAGCTCAGAGTAAAATAAATTATTTAAATTAATGTGATAAAGTGAAGTTGTTTAACATTTGTTAATTGTTTGTATATATCAGTTTTCATGTAATAGTTTAGATCATAGGACCCAGAAAATGAAGCTTTTCATGAAGTCTTTGATACCAGGCATAGATTATTCACTACTCACATGTTTTCAAGTAGAAGATAACGGCTTCTCAAATTAGAATGACTATACAGAACTGTTTGTATAACTGCCTCTTCCTAAAGATTTCCTATCCAATTGTTGTGAGAATTGGGTTTTGAGAATTTATTTTATTCAGAGAAGAAAAAGTTTGATTATCTTTATGGTGATCTGAGACTTGAAGATAAAAGTCTGTACTCTCATTCTAGACTCTCGACTTCCTGTGTTACTGGGCAGTAGGAACACAGATAAATCCTTTGATAATCCTATTTCAGGAACATAGTATCAATGGCCTGGAGTTTACCCTAATTAGAAGTTTCCCAAAGAGACTTATGTAAAAAAAACAAAAAAATTATAAACATTGCAAAGAGGCAGAGAAACTATAATTACATGTGTTCTAGTAAAAATTTCACTCAAAACTGGGAAGGGGCTATGGAAGTTTCATACCTAAGTTTAACAGAAAGAATGAATAGCCAATCTAATGTATATTTACAATTATATGGAATGTTCTTATGAAAAGCAAACTCATATCTTGTCATGCATATTTGAGGTATTCAATTAGAGAGAATAGCACACAAACTTCCAAGATTGATCACTTCTTCCTGTGTTTTTCTAACACATTTCTAAAATGCCAGGAGAAACAATTGACTAAATTCTTACATCTTTTGTATCTAATTATATATATATAATAAATTTTGTTACCTATTTGTACTGAGAATACAAAGAATCCTCTATCTGCCTTAGTATTCCAGTGGATTTATACAATTGATTTAATGACCTAATAGACAGAAGAACATCAATAATTACCTCATTCTGATTCCAAATAATCCAGAGAGCACTTGATTACTTTCAATTAGAAAATGAGAATTGATAGATCTATTTAATTCCAGATTTTTCTTTCTAATTTCTATGAGGAAATCCTTGTTGTAGTTTTTGATTTTCACATTTTATTCAAAATTTTCATTACTGTCTAAGAATTGCATGTACTTCATTATCATGTCTTTATTTGGTTAAATCATTAGAGCTTTGAACTGTTTGAATTATGCTAATAAAATTCTTTCATTTACAATAGGAAAATATGTTAAGAGGAAAGTTTAATACTTCTTGAAAAGTGGAGGAGAAAACATTATAGAATATACCCTTGACTTTATAAGATTACATGTAGTTGTTCCAACTATTGCTTAAATGGTAAATAAACTTCTGCTCACCATTTAATGAATGAAAATCCTTGTAAGTCAAAGAATGAGTTTTTAAGGGACAAATTAAGTGGAAACAACATTTTTCAATAAATATGAGGTTTTGAGAACCAATGGACTTGAATTTAATTTTGTGTAAAACTGTGAATTAGTTCCGCTAACTGTAATTCTAAATCACAACGCTTGTTTCCAATTTTTCTACTTTAAACCATCATATATTTAAAAGGAGTTAAGAATATTGAAGCACAAAAACAGACTCTGAAGTAGATATGAAGACAAGATGCAATATTCTACAGTTGGCATTTGCAAAGATTAAGAGAAATTGTCTCAACGTATTTTAAAATCTATGATTTAATGACATCAGTCCTCAAAATAGGTATGTGATTCAAAAGAAAACTAAATTTTTAATGTTCTCAGTATTTGAACCTTTATTCTCTTATTATCAATATTAAGAGTAATATTTATAGTCCTTTCAAGTGACCTTTAATATTTTTCGTTTGGTTTCTCTGAATCACCAACAGACAGATATCTTGTAATAACTTGTATCTTAGTCAAACTGGGCACATCATTTTCTCAAAGGTGGATCCCAGAACCTCTAATAAATTACCAAAGAATATGGATACCCACCACAACTGTATAATATAACCCTGTTTGTGAGAATGTTATAACCCATAGATGCATGGTATAGAGATCAGCTGAAAATTATTAAGAAACTTCTCTGTTGAATACTGTTCCCAGTGTGGAAAGATCCTATAGAGGGGGAAGGGAGAAATAAAGCATCAGGTGACATATCTAGCTACAAACTCTGTAGATGAACCACAGCTTCAGTCTACCAAGTAAGAGACTGTCTCTGCTCTGACATAGAATGACTGTTAATAGGGTAAATTCTCTGAGCTTGAATTTTGAGTGAGTACAAGCCTGATAGTAGAAGATATGAAAAATTACAAGGCAGGGAAAGGTCCAAGTCTTAGTAATAACTCACTGTTCCTCTTTAGCAAAATAAGTATGACATCAAGTTTAGCTATAATATTTATATTTATTATCCATAAATAACACAACTCCAATCCTTAGGGAGAGAGTTCCTCTTTGCAATGAACAGTATGAATACAATGTCTTCAGGTGACTGAAGATGCTTAGTAGAAATGACAGTGGAGTGTGTGGCCCTAAAGCAGACAGTTGAAACACTTCTAGAAGGCACAGTAAACATTTTATCTATTTATTTATTTATTTATTTATTTATACTTTATTTACATTTCAAATGTTTCCCCCTTTCCAGATCTCCCCTTTGGAAAGTCCCCATTCCCTCCCCCATACCCCTGCAACTATGGGGGTACTCTCCCACCTACCACCCATCCCATCTACTCTTGTCTTCCCTCCTTAGCATTCTCCTATACTGGGGGATCTAACACCCTCAGGCCCAAGGGCCTCTCCTCCTCCTGTTGTCTAATAAGACCATCCTCTGCCACATATGTGGCCAGCACCATGGGTCCCCCCATGTGAATTCTCCTGGAGACTGAATCACAGTAAAAATTTAAGAGGAGAGAACTAGAAGAATGTAAGAGCAAGAGGTCAGAGGGAAAGACTGAGAAATGCTATATTTAGGTTATAACAAAACTATTGTAAACATGATAATTATAGCAACTGAAAGCCATTACCACACACAGGATCATAGTTACAATGAGGATGTCATAATCTATATCTATTGGTAGGCTTTTTTTCTCTCTCAGTGATGCAGGCCAGATTAGCCGAGAGAGATTAAAAGTAGATAAAGATAGGTTTATTAGGAGGCAGCTCATGAGTAGATTCACCCATTTCACATGTAGAGTTCAGTGAAGTCACATGTCCAGGGTTTTGTAAGGTAGTTTTATCGAACTTAGGTGGGGAGCAAAGATATAGGTACGAGCTGGGATTTTGTCCATACGTGCTCAAAACTGAACCTTTGGGTGAACACTCTTAGGTGGCTTGCCTGCAATGCTGAGACAAGGAAGTTGAAATGTTACCATAGAGCTTTCTCTGAGGTGTGAGGGAGGTTTTTTCTGTGAGGAAGGGTTTGGGGTGGGGGGAAGGGAAAATTGGTTCTTGATCACTTGTATGAGGGATGAGTAGAGGTTCCAGTGTAACGTGTATATCCATCCATATATAAGTATATGGTGATAGAAATTAAGGGACCAAAAGGGATAACAGCAAAGAGAGGAAGAGAAGTGAAGGTGAAAGTGAAAAGAATGTGTTATGTAATTGGGCAAATTTTCAAAGAACATAGATAAGCAATTAAAAATACAAAATATTAAATAATTTGCTGTCTACTTATCAGTTATTATAACAAAGTCCAATGTGTCATTTTAGTGTAGCCATGGAAATTAAGCTTCCTAAACTTTGTAATTCCTGTATAAATTTCCCCTATAATGTCATTTCTTTTTAACTATTACATTAAATAAATGTAATAGGAAACACGGAAAAAAATTCAGCTATTAAAAATATTTTAATAGTATTAGAATTAAAACAAAGGTAACTGGCAATAAACTCTTTACTCTCTTAAATATGATCACATCTCATTGCATTTATTTTTATAGGGTAGTCTGACATTAACTGATAATGAGAAATCTACAGGTCTGAGCTTCCAAATTATCATTGATTGTGAGGAGGCTGAAAGTATCGACTGACCAATTCCACTGAAGTCTGCTTCAAAGATGGTTAGATAAGAAAACAAATCTATGATCTCTCAGTCCTGAGAAATGGCAATAAGGTCATAGACTCTGTATATCCTCATTGATGACATCTGTACAAATTATGTCAAGTCACAAATTCTTATAATTGGACATGGAGCAATAATGCTTGATAAATCACTGAATTAATTTTACACAATTTTGAATGAAATTATTCTACCATATATTTCTGTTAAATATTTCTGAATTGTCTAGCAATGGACAACAGGCATTCTCTCTATTTTGGGAGATGAATAATGGGTATCAAAGAGATTAGGATTCTGCTGCTGCTGTTGGTAAGCAAAACAACAGAAAAATGATGATATTTCTTTTATTTTCCTGAGTGAATTCCACTAGAATTTATACATCAAGGTATTCATGTATCCTTCAAAAATTATTAATCAAAAGAAATCATTTTTAAGAAAATAATCATGTTAGAAGCACAAAAATACTAAAAATTTCTAAATGTTCATGAAAATGCAATTTAGTCAAGATTACATTCTGGATTATATGATTTTAGCCTGTAATTTATATTAGCCAATAATATATAGATTATAATATTTAATGATTTATAAAGGTTTTTATATTTTAGAGGACACTAATTAGATTTTCAGAACAATCTTCTGAAATAGATTGTTACCTCTATGACATATGACTATAAACCATATGGTGTGTGTGTGTGCTTGTATATGTTTGTATCTGTGTGTATGTTTGTGCTTGTGTGTGTGTATAGTATAGTATACATATGGTTGTGTAAAAATAACAGACATGTGATAACCAAATAATTTCAAAGCAGCCAAATGGTTTTCTTGAACAGAAACACAATGCATTCGGTTGGCAATACATACCTCATTTAAAAATCTTTCTCAGTTCAGAATGACAAGGAAAATTTGGGGCAATTCTCTAGACTATCATCTGTAAGTATTTTTATAATGGGCACCTGCAAAAGATAGACCTCAAATTGGTTTTCCAGGTTTCAGCCAGGTACGATAAGAGTACCCCCACCTTCAAAGACAAATACATAGCTTTTTAAAGATAAAAATATAACCTCAATTTAGAATTTAACCTCAATTTCATACTTTTCTTTTGTGAAACATATGAATTATCCAAATTAAAATGGTAATTTGACTGATTACACAGACCTGGGATTTAAAAAGGCCACATGTAGAAATACTGATTTTGAGATATAAGTACACACATGAATACATATAAAACATAAACAATCCAGTCTGATTCTGTATATAGAGGTCTTTTTCTTTAGCTATAGTCAACTTACAGCCAAGTCTAATCAATTAATTAATACAAGAATAATTAATTGAAAAATTAAATCTAAGAATAGCTGAGTTGCCCATAAGATGTTGTGGAAAGTTCTCCCACAAGCCATGCCTTGAAAATCAAGCTGAGATCTATCTTTTGCAGTAGCCCATACTTAGAAGGCTTATCAAAGCGAGGCTAGAGAATTGCACTAAGTTTTCTATGTCATTCTGAACTGAGAGACAGAAAATTTTAAAAAGGCATGTATAACTGAATAAATGCATTGTGCTTCTGTTAAAAAAGTAAAAACATGTAGACATTTATTTTCATTTGGCTTAAAATATTCTCAATGAACACGTGGAAACACTTTTATTCCATCTTCTAGGATGCACTGGGACATCCTCATTGATTTCATTTGCAGTGGTCCACTTACTTGAAATACTGAGAATAAAAGAAAATTGTGACTCACATTCAACCAACGCTTACTATGTTAAAGTTTTACTCATAGGGTGCCCTTTATTCTTACAGTATTTGGAGGACTATTACCTTACCATCACCTTCTTTTGCTGACATTTCATGTTGTCCAGTAATGAGAATTCATGCTTTCTTCTTTTCATCTGTCTTCTTTTTGTGTGAGATGTTGCAGAAATTCAAGGCTCAGTGATAGATGCTATACATCTCCATGGATTGGGTTGTAGTTATTTATAATTAGAGTGAGTTTTGTGATTTGAATGGACATCAATCTAAGTCCAAGAAAAGGTCCTGATTTATTCTTACATTCTTTACATAACTGAAATTTAAATTCTTTCTTTTTCTGTTTGTTCAAATCTTTCCCATCTACAAACAGTAATCTTAGCAGAAACCATACAAGAAAGGAAGTGACTCTTTTAGTTTTTCTGTATTATCTTTAAGTGAGATACCATTTGTCCAAGTGATGGTTCTAACTTTTCAAATTCTTTCTTATTCATTTTTACACAATTTAACACCACTCAAAGCATTTAGAAGACATTCTAGCATTCACTACCTCCATCTGTCAGTGTAATATACATTTACTTGAACTTTCGAAAGTGGGTCTTTTGTAATTTTCCCTTGATTACACATCACAACCACACCTGAAAAGCTATGCTTGTTGTGTAATCATGACAATCATATCCATTTCTTTTGGATCATCCCATACTTTAAAAAAGTGATAAGTTTATATGTTCTTTATAATTTGTCTTATTAACTAGCCTCACTGAGTTGCAAACACAGTTAGTCAAGATCTAGTGCCCTGAAGACTGACAGTAGTTGAAGCCTCAGCGGAAATTGGTTTCTAAGCCTGGTATTTGTGCATAATTCCCTGCAGTTAAAGTTAAAATGTGCACTTTCTAAAGCACATACACTAACTTTCCCATTTTGGATGATCTACAGCATACTGCTTGTTGGAAAAGGTTATTTATAAAGTTTTTTAGACACCTGCAATGCAATCTGCTTGAGGATTATTACAATCACCTGATTTAAATATCAAATTTGTCAGTTTGAAGAATTAGATTTCTACAGTATATCAAAATTGACTTCTGGTTCTTAATAAGATGACAAACTAATGTGGGCTGCTGACTTTGATTCTGAACAGTAACCCTAGAAATGCTGTAGGAGGAACTGGCAGACTTGAGACTCAAATATGAAATTTGTCTACAAGTCTTCATGAAGAAAGAATTTGGTTTGATTTCTTAAAATGCAAATTGTCATCTCATATTTTGAGGTATGTCTTTTTTTTGAAAGAGCAGCATCATTTGGAATACACATTTCTTGACCCTTGTATTCCATGCCTTCATTTTTCATCCTATTTCCGTTAAGGTACTAGATACCAGAAACTTCAGCTGTCTTGAAACTGGATCCAGTCAAAGATTCTAATATTATTTTCCTAAATATTCAATATTAAAAAGGTTGAGGCAAGTCAGACCTTGACAGGGAGTGGACAAACCATCCATGTAAGGAGCTAGGACAACAGACAACAGCTATACTAGAAGGAGGTGGAACTTTCAGCATGGAAGAACCCACTCCTTCGCAGAAAGCTTGGAGCCTTCTCAATGGGAGCAGTAAAAAGAAGCTGTAAGGCCTCAGCTGAATCGAAGCCACAATGTCATGAGTCTACAGCATGCTAGCACACATACACAAAATCAGGAATAAAAATGAAAAAAGAAAAAATAGTAAAAGACAGAATTTTCAGAGGAAGAAAAAGATTTGTTCAAAAATATAGTGACTATGAACATATGTGGACACATACATGATGAAAAGCATATGGAGATTTTAGCACACATTTCTCAAAAAAGAAACCTTGGGAGACAGAAAGTTAATGGATTATTCAGGAACTTTATAATTATCTACAATTAATAGATATGTATTTTATCAAGAATAGTATGAATTCATTCTTTCTGAACACATTTATAACTTACAGCCTAAGGAAACATCAGTAAACAAAGTTGCAAAAATATAATTTTCTATAATGGAAAAAAGTATAGTGATTCATCATGTTTCCTGACTGTAGGAAAATATAAAAACACAACATGCCAACTATGAAGACTAAATGTAAATCTCCCTATTGTAAATCTGTAACAACGGACAAAAATGAAATTCACAAAGCCGTGCCTACAAAATGTGCAGGTGTAAAAGATGAAGCAAAATTTGAGCGAAGAGCCAACCAGTGATTGACCCAAATTGATACATGCCATGACATAGAATGACCACCCCTAACATTATTAATTATATTCTGCTATACTTGCACACAGTAGCCTAGGATAATTGATAACATAGAGGCTTCACTCATTACCTGATGCAAACTGATGCAGAGGCCCAAGTCATAAATTAAGTGTAGTTTGGAGAATCTTGTGGAAGAGAGGAAGGAAGGACTGAAGTAGCCTGGGTCTTCATGTGGGACTCCTAAAGCAGAATCAGAGGCTGTATCTGACTATATTGCCTGGTTTTGGATTCCTTTTCACAAACTTGGGTGCCTTGTCTAGTCCAATAGAAGAGGTGCCTAGTCTTCCTACAAGTTGATATGCCATGGATTTTAGATATCTATGAGAAACCTCCTCTTTTTTGAGGAGGAGAGGAGAAGCAGATTGGTGAGGAGAGAATGAGGAGGTGGAGAGACTCAGAAGAGAGGAGAGAGGGGAAGCTGAGATCTGAGTGCAAAGTAAATAAATAACTTAATTAGTAAAAATAATTACTAATCCCTAGATTAAGGAGGAGAAAATGAAAGGATTATTATCCCTAATAATCAAAATGAAAATCAATTCCTTGAGCAAATATTTAGAAATTTATCTTAGTTAATCACTGGAGAGATTAAAAAACAACAACAACAACAACAAAATAGAAAAACAACAAAAAATAAAACCTTTTAACACGGCATGCTTTGCTTCTGCTACAATAGCCAGCCTGCCTTTGGGGCTTTTTCTGCAGCCTCTGCAAAATATTAGCCTATTCTCATCAGCTATTAGGTTTTCTCAAGATTAATCCCAGACCCTGTTTTTCTTGTTCTACCATTTCTTCAAACTAGAATCCAGATGAGTTCATCAACATTCCAAAACTGTGTCACTAACTGGGGATGAAGGGTTCAAACACAGGAGTAGAAGTTATCACACACAAAAAACAGAAGGTTCATATATCAGCATCAAAATACCGAGTTTAGTGTAAAATGTATATAATATATTTTGGAGAATTGTGTTTAATGTATCTTTAGACAAACAGGCACAGAAGTCAAATAAAATGTTGAATCTCAAGGAATGGCATCGGGAGATGTGCTCTAGGAAAGATACTTGAGGATTTGTCAATGACCCATTTCTTGTTAACACTATTACAACAAAGACAATGTGACCAATATTTTCCTCTTCTTGCTGGTATTCTATCTCTAACTTGATGATTTATAACCACTCAGAGTCTAAGTTATAATAGATCTTATGTCTTTTTAAGTACTTTTCTACTTGAAATTTAGTCATAGCAACAAGAAAATCCACTAATAAAAATATGAATACCTAATGTGTCTATATATTATATTAACATTTGAGATAAATAATAATATGATCTAGCCAGCATATGCTGAGAATACTACTAGTAATATACTTACATATGTAGCTATTTTAGATGGATATTTATTGTGGTTTCAACATATAAATTTTGAAAATAAAACCGAGGATGTTAACTCTTCTTAGTTTAATAGGTATGACATCAATATGGAAAAGAATTGACCCAAGTTATTTGCTTCCAGAACTCTCTCTAAATTCCTTTTTTATACTTCTACCAGTATCAATAGCAAGCTATTGTCTTATCCCATCTACTATATTCATTAAATATTTCTATTACTGAGAAAATTTATTATGTTGTAACAAATATTCAGCTAGTTTGTAACATACTAAGCCAAGCAAAATAATGCTTGGTTTATAAACTATTGCAATGGAGTATGCTAAGTGGGAAAGATGTTTCCTTTCCAATAGTGGTCTGAGATTCAGTTTAACTCTGTTAGGGAGTTTGGCTTTCTTTATAACATGTTTCACCAGCATCAAGCCACTTAATGAGAATAAAGTAAAATAAATACATCTTACCTGAATTCTTGATGAGTTAATCTGTGTACATTTCATAACACTTCTCCCCCAACAGTATAAATCAGAACCCATTCATTATGCTACAGCCAACTGAAGACAGAAGAAACTGTAGACTAGCTTTGTCTTGCAACATCTTTTATAGAGAGGTGCACTTGCTCTTCAAATATAGACTCCTGTCTTGCCTGCTTCCACTTTTACGTGAACATCTTCAATTTATTGCCTCTTTTTTTTACCTAATTTGATATTGCCAAAGTGTTTAAAAGCCCCTCCTTCTACTTGTGAAATAAATTAAATCTTAGAAAAGATACTTAACTGTTCAGCCCCATCAAAATTAGTACCCCATTCATTTTTCAGTGCTGCAAGCCGAGAGACTACTCTCAAATTCACCAAACACAATCCATTCAGCCACATGCTTATCTCCCTGACAGGTCTTTTCTTCTTGCTTCTTGTGATTAAACTTAAAAACTAACACATGCTAAGCTCATGTGCTGTCATGAGTTTTCTAATCAGCTCCTGCTCTTTAAATTGCTACCATGTACTCACTTTTTATGTAGCTCACCTTTATGGACTGGCTTTATTTTCTAGTAATAGTGAGTAAATAATCCCTATGAAGAGCACATGAATACACTGCATATGATTAATCTCATGAAGACCATACAACAAGAGTTCTACTTGTGTTGAAACAGAAAAGTGGTTCACTGTGTAATTATTAAAATCTAATCCATACTAGTGGTCTTCCGTTCCCCGTGGTTATCTCCATGTGGCAGTGGTCTGCCCAATTTCCCACTGCTAGCTGGAGGTACACTCTCACCTTCCCAGTCATGCATCTGCTGCAGCTAGTCTGCCAGTACTTGTTCTAAACCCAGAACTCTGTATAAAGAAAATGCCAGAGGCTTGTAATTTATCAGTCAGATTTATAACAGTAAATTCCCAACCCACAAAACGCCCACACAAAGAACTTAAAACTGAGTTGATATAAACACAAGCTTCACAGCTAGATGGGGTAAATGCACCCTACATATTACTTAAAATCATTTATCTCAGAAATACTCAATACTTACGGCTCCCAGAACAATATGGCTCTGGTTCTCCTATAAGTTCCATCTTGTCTTCTTGTCTGACTCTCTGTTTCTTTGTCCCCATCTCTAAAACTCTTAGGCTGCCTTCTTTTTCTATTGTACAATCAGAAGCTCTACCCTTAACTTTCACTGGTCCTCACCTGCTTACAGACAGCAATCTATATTTCACAAAATATCTGAAAGTTCATATATAAACTTATCCTATTTTCATAAATAATTTTTATTTTTTTCTAGTAAATTGTAAATTTAAGGTGTTTCTATGTAATCTTTAGTGATTGTTTATGAATTTAAAACATTATTTATAAAATAGTAAATTTAATTGTGTAATAAAATGAAAGATTACAATTCTATGAGGGAACTAGAAAGAAAATGAATAACAACCCCCAAAATATATAGTTATCTGTGAGGAATAAGCCTGAACTCTATAACTATCTATAAGGCATTTTTGAGTGCAGACAATCAGAGCAGATTTTCCACGTTGAACTACATAGAACTATAATTCAGTTTCTAGGAATGGCAAAGGCAATGACAGGGAAAATATAAATCACTTATGATCCTGAAGCTCATTATCTCAAAACTTATTTTCTACTCTCTGACATAACAGAATGATCAAAGGAAATGTGGCTTATCTGGTTGGACTATTTCTAAGAACCCCGAGAAATTATCATGTAAAATTTTATTTGTGTGTGCCAACAGCATTGTGAATTTGTTCCCTGTTGTTCATATACAATCATCAGTTTCCAGCAGTGTTTCAACCAACATAATCGGATGACAGAGATAAGTGCTCTTGTGAGGGAGGGGAATATACTTCATGAATAACAAACATTTTGTTGTTCTTTCAAGTAGTAAAATCTACGAAATTTCATGGTACACAAGAATGTTAATGTACTCTTTAACACTGAGCATCTCTGGTCCATGAAAAAAGTGAATGTGATTCTTACTTTAGAAAACGATTTTGTTTAAAACAAAATTATTCAATTTGAATGTATTCTATGTACCAAAATGTAGGAGGAAACAGCAGTCACCTCAAAGTAAATGCTGGAGGTCTACAAAGTCATCTCCTACACAAGGACCTAACTGAGGACAGTCTGAGAGACCAAGGATTGCTGACACAGACAATGCCAGCCAATAGGGAGTTGCTGTTTTGAAGAGATGCCTTCTTGGGAACAGTGTGGTACAGGTGGAAGGTACTAAAGGAGCTTGCAACAGCTTTCAGATGATTTTGTTGTGGTAATTCTCACCTGCCCCTGAATTGTGTTGTTGATTCCCTGCAGCCTCATGTCCAACCTGGAAGGACAAGTAGGGTTGGATGGTAGGGAGTCTCGGGCACAGGCAGCACAAAGATTCTAAATTTTAAGATGTTGTTAATGTCATGAAAGGGAACAAAACAAACTACATAGAATTTGTTGTAATTCTGGTTTAGTAATTCCTTGGCCACACTGTTTCTGAGAATGAACATGTTTTTCTCATTTGTCTAAGTTTTGTTGCAATTCACTAACTTATAAAGAAACTGAGTACATAATTATGAAATGTGCATAGTAGGACAAGATGTCTGATATCTCAGACTTCTCAGTTGTCACTGTTTCTCATTACAATGTTTCATATAAAAACAGATAATTTATTTAAACATAAAATTCTGAGCATCAAAAAATGCCTGGAATCCAAAGATGAACATGATAACCACCATGCCCTTCAACCACATTACTTAACAAACAAGAGAGAAAAAAGAGTGTTCAAACAGTGGGAATTTCATAAGTAAAAGTGGCAAAGGCTACAGAAGAAAGTACCAAGCAGCTGCTGAATGATGAGATGAAATCAGAAATCCACAGGCTTTTGGACAGAAGGTGCTCCTAGCACAACACAAAACAATTTCACATAGTCACGGGTATTTGGAAAGTGAAAGCAGCAGACAGACCACCCTGTGTGTGATCATCTGAGATGCATTGGCTCCATTTCAGCAAAACTGTCGTGCAGCCTCAGGGAAAGATCCATAAAAGTTGGAGCTGAAATTAGGAGATAGGCTACAGCTTTCCAAATCGTGTCTGGAAAGCAGGGAGAGAAACGTGGACAAACATAAACAGGGGTGCATACAAAAAGACATCCAATGTGGTCTTATTAAATAGGTGTGGAAATGGAAGTGTCAACATATTTAAGAAAACAAAAGCTATAAAGATGTTAACATTAGCCTTTTCAACTTGCTTAAAGCTGGTTGTCGGGCTGTTCTATCAATATAGCCAGGACATGAAAGTTACATTTGACATTGGTCTAGAATGGATGCCACTCATTTCTTTAATGGTCTTAAAACAAATTTCTGCCTCTTTTGCATTGCAGACTAGGGAAGTATTTTATTACTGTGCCATATATCCCAGCCCTAGTTGGACACTTCTAAACCCTCTATTTTCCAAGTCTTTTTTGCTTGCTTTAATTTTACAATTATCTTTTAAGTGTTCAAAAATTATAAAAATCTGTGTGTGTGTGTGTACTATTTGTATCAAAGATAATAGTTCAAAATTGGAATTACTAAATGCCACGTATAATATTATATATACATATATTAAGATGAATATATTAACAGTTGATTAACTTTATGAATTCTTTTATGTTTTCTGCATATGGTTTGTCTTTATGTATCTTTGTGCACCACATGCTAGAGTGCAAAGAAGAAGGTAGAAACTGGATTTATAGCCAGTGGTATCTTGCATCCATGTGGATGCAAGAAATCAAACACATTTCCTCTGAAGGCAGAGTGATGGCTTATAACTGCTGGGATATATTTCCAGTCAACAATAAAAATATTTTTAGTTTATTTTTTTATTTTAAATGTATAGTGAGAGAGAGAGAGAGAAAGAGAGAGGAAGAGAGAGAGAGAGAAAAAGAGTGAGAAAAAGAAAGAGATTGACAGGAAGGCAAAGACATGGGGAAGACTGAGAGAAATCAAGTTTGTAGGGTACTTGAGTTCAGAAGAAGTTGTTGGATTTTCTGGAACTGATGATATACTGGTATACTGGCTATAGAGCTTCTCAATGTAGATGCTGGGAACTGAACTTAGGTCCTCTAAGAATAAGGACTTTTAACCTATGATCCATCTCCCCAGTGTCCAACACAAATGATTACTCTAAATCTTGAAAATATGTACAACTTTTAAAGGAACTTCATGAAATAAAACTTTATGCCTCTGTTTATTTTCCACAATAATATTATTCAGCCCTCATTAATGGCAAAATGAATATGAGTTAAAGGAAGGAAAGAAAAAGATGGGAATGAGAAAAAATGTTTTCAATGAATTAAATTGTTTTTCAGAGATGCGTTGCAAAGTCCATAGACTATACTGAATTCTAGAGTACTACTTGGTTCCAAGAAGAATGACAGCAAATTCTTTTTTCAGTGATAAAACAGTCAATATCATCTTTTCATTTTTGCACAAGAAATAAGATGTGGGGCGTAAAAAGATGAAATCTGTGAGGCTCATGCTTCAGGTGTTCATATGTTGAGCAAAATGCACAATTCATAATGCCTGTTGACATTTTCAGGTTTTGGTAATCCTAACGATAAAACACTGGCATAGATATTTTTTTCTTTTTAAGGGGAAAGTTTTTACTAGTCCAGTGTATAGCAAAACCTAATGCTACTTAACCTCCAACACAAGTATAGGTCTATTAATTTCAATGATATTCCTTGAGGTGAAAAAGTATTCTCAAATACACAATAATTATTTTAAATTTAAATATTTAAAGGAAAATTTAATTTTACTTTATTTTGAATATGAAAAATTAGTGATGTGAATATGTGCTCCCATATGTACATATAAACCAATGATGATAATTATTATAAAATAGTATCTTTATAATCTTTTTTTTGGAGGGGGGGATTGCAAAAGTTTTTATTGAAACTCTAAAAAGATCTACCAGAAAATTGGAAATAATACTACCTGAAGACCCAGCTATACCACTCCTGTGCATATACCCAAAAGATGCTTCAATATATAACAAGGACACATGCTCCACTTTTAAAGCACAAGCCATTTGTGTTCTGTTTAAGAACTTTTCCCCTCTGCCCTTGTGTTCTAGACTTTTCCCCTCCACTCCTGGGCATATACCCAGAAGATGCTCCAACATGTAATAAAGACACATGTTCCACTAAGTTCACAGCAGCCTTATTTATAATAGTCAGAAGCTGGAAAGAACCCAGATGTCCTTCAAGAGAGGAATGGATGCAGAAAATGCAGAAAATGAGGTACATTTACACAATGGAGTACTATTACTATTAAAATAAATGACACCATGAAATTCTTAGTCAAATGTATGAAACTAGAAAATGTCATTCTGAGTGACCCAATCACAAAAGAACACACATGGTATGAACTCACTGATAAGTGGATATGAGCCCAAAATCTCGAAATACCCAAAAACCAATTCACAGACCACATAAAGCTCAAGAAGAAGGAAGAACAAAGTATGGATGCTTCAGTCCTTCTTAGAATGGAGAACAAATTACTCATGGGAGGAAATACAGGGAAAAAGTATGGAGCAGAGAATGAAGGAAAGACCATCCAGACACTGCCCCACCTGGGGATCCATCCCATATACAGTGACCAAACCCAGATACTATTATAGATGCCAGAAGTGCATGCTGACAGGAGTCTGATACAGCTGCCTCCTGAGAGGCTCTGCCTGAGCCTTACAGATACAGAGGTGGATGTCTGCAGCCAACCATTGGAATGAGCATGGGTTCTCCGAGGAGTTGGAAAAAGGACTGAAGGAGCTGAAGGGGTTTGTAATCTCATAGGAAGAATAACAATATCAACCAACCAGACCCCCACCCTCAAACTACCATCAAAGACTAGACATGGAGAGACCCATGGCTCCAAACTCCTATGTAGCAGAGGATGGCCTTGTTGGGCATCAATGGGAGGAGAGCCCTTTGTCCTGTGAAGGCTTGATGCCACAGTATAGGGGAATTCAAGGGCAAGGAGGTGGAAGTATGTGGGTAGGTGGGGAAACACCCTCATAGAATCAGGGGGAGGGGAGATGGGAAAGGGGATTTCAAGAGGGAAAACCAGGAAAGAGGATAACATTTGAAAGGTAAATTAAAAAATCCAAATTTAAAAAAAAAATCAACTCTAGTTTCACAGTGCAGGTATCTAAAAGGTATGATTCACTTATGAGCTTACATTTCTCCATCACATAATTCAGCAATGTGTGAGACTCCCCAACATATAAATAACTGAATGAATAAGAAAAAAATAAATGTGTGTGATTCTAGTTTTGGATTGTGTGTGTGTGTGCTCGTGTGCGCGCGTGCACGTGCGTGCACATATTTTATTGGCAGACATTGGTTGACAAAATAAAGTTTTCTATGTTCAAGGAATTAATTGTCTTGACTTTAGTCAACCTGTCATAGTTAATGGCAGGTTATAGAATGTGAGATAAAAATTTTCTAATGCAAAACATAGTATAACACCCTAATTTCTCCTTAGACAACGATACTTGTTTTGGTCACATGAACTTTAATTAACATATAAAATTATATTTATTTCTGTGTAGAAAATACTTTTATATATGTATACATTGTACAAACACAAAAAGATTTTTAGCAGGAGGATGATAGTCATTGGTAGAAATAACATTGCTCTAGATTGAAATCCCACTGGGCCAGGATGAAAAACACAAGTTCGAAGGTGGCCTACTCTATTCAATATCTTGCAGTTCAGTAGAGAGTTCTGTTCTGTCTTAAAAGTGTTTCATACTTTTCAAAAATGTACATGAATGAGTCTCCTTTGTTTATGCTCTTTTCCCAATTAGTTTTCAAAATTTAATTTCTTACAAATATACATATGTTCTATATATTTAATATTTTATCCCTAATTACAAAGTGGTTTCTACATGCACTGATATTCCAAAAGTTGTTTATCCATTTGCCTATTGATGAACATATGGCGATGTTCAATATTTTGGAACTACAAATCCTATTATGAACATTTTCGTACAAGTTTTGTTATTGGCATATGCTTTTATTAATCTTGGATGAATGCATAGAGGCGGAATGCCATGGTTTGTTTTCCAAAGTGAATATTTCATTTGCAGTCATGGTAGCAGTCTATGAAAACTCTAGCATTCACCCAGATTGCCTGCCATTTTGTTTTTTAGCTGTTAATATTTTAATAGTTTCAATAATACATTTTATCGGCATTTCATCTTCCAGAAATGGAGTTCAAAAAGATATACATTCAAACACTACCAGAACACTGAACTCTCTCTCTGTCTTTTGTGGGGTTTTTTTGTTTTTATTTATTTTTGATATTTATTTACATTTCAAATGTTTCCCCCTTTCCAGATCTCCCCTTTGGAACCTCCCTGTCCCCTCTCCCTTCCCCCTAACTCTGTGGGTTATAACCCCCCACCTATCCACCCACTCACTTTTGTCTTCACTCCTTGGCATTCTTCTGTACTGGGGGATCTAACACCCTTAGGCCCAAGGGCCTCTCCTCCCCCTGATGGCTAACAAGACCCTCCTCTGCCACATATGTAGTCAGCATCATGAGTCCCTCCATGTGTATTCTTTGGTTGGTTATCCAGTCTCCAGGAGCATTGAGGGGTCAGGCCAGTGGACACTGTTGCTCCCTCCATGGGGTTGTCAAATCCCTCAGCTCCTTCAGTCCCTTCTCCAACTTCTCCATCTGGGACCTCACACTCAGCCCAATGGTTGCTGTGATTGACTCTTGGGTATTCTGAACTTTTGGGATAATAATCACTTATCAGTGAGTACATTCCATGTTCATTCTTTTGTGACTAAGGCAATGGACACTGTAAATAGGACAAAACGGCAACCCACAGATTGGGAAATGATCTTTACCAATCCTATATCCGATAGAGGGCTAATATCAAGTATATACAAAGAACTCAAGAAGTTAGACTCCAGAGATCCAAATAACACTATCAAAAAGTGGGGAACAGAGCTAAACAGAGAATTCTCAACTGAGGAAAATCGAACAGCTGAGAAGTACCTAAACAAATGTTCAAGATCCTGAGTCATCAGGGAAATGCAAATTAAAACAACCTTGAGATTCCACCTCACACCAGTCAGAATGGTTAAGATCAAAAACTCAGATGACAGCAGATGCAGGCATCCATTTGCCTGCAAATTTCATGTAGTCATTGTTTTTAATACCTGAGTAATATTCAGTTGTTTAACTGCACCACATTTTCTGTATCCATTCCTCTGTTGAGGGACATCTGGGTTGTTTCCAGTTTCTGGCTATTATAAATATGGCTGCTCTGAACATAGTGGAGTATGTTTTATTACATGTTGGAACATCTTCTGGGTATATGCCCAGGAGTGGAATAGTTGTGAAGGCTCGATGCCCCAGTGAAGGGGCATGCCAAGGTGGTAAGTTAGGAGTGGATAGGTGGGTGGGGGAATACCACCATAGAAGCAGAGGGAGGAGGAAGGGATAGGGGGTTCTGTTGGGGTAACAGGGAAATATCCTTCACAGGAACAAGGGCCTCTCCTCTGCTGCAAAAGCAGCTGGAGCATGGGTCCCTCCATGTGTACTTTTTGGTTGGTGATTTAATCCCCGAGAGCTCTGGGGTGTCTGATATTGTTGTTCTTCCTATGGGGTTACATACCTCTTCAGTTCCTTCAGTCCTTTCTCTAAGTCCTTTATTGGGGACACTATGCTCAGTCCCATGGTTGTCTGCGAGCATTGACCTCTATATTTGTCAGGCTCTGGCAGTGCCTATCAGAAGACAGATATATCAGGCCCCTATCAGCAAACACTTCTTGGCATCAGCCATCATGTCTGGGTTTGGTGTATGTATATGGGATGGATCCCCAGATGGGGAGTTTCTGAATGACCTTTTCTTTAGTCTCTCCTCCACAGTATGTCTCCATGTTTTCTTACACAGGTATTTTTTCCCCTTCCTAAGAATGACTGAAGTATCGAACTTTGGTCTTCCTTCTTGAGCTTCATGAGGTCTGTGAATTGTATCTTGGGTATTAAGAAATTTTGGGCTAATACCCACTTATCAGTGAGTACATACTATGTGTGTTCTTCTGTCACTGGGTTACCCCACTCAGGATGATACTTTCTAGTTTATCCATTTGCCTAAAAATTTCATGAAGTCATTGTTTCTAATAGCTGAGTAGTATTCCATTGTGTAAATGTACCACATTTTTCTGTGTCCATTCTTTTGTCCTTGGTGTTATACAAGTTTGATTTTTCTTAGCAAATTTTAGTGATTAATGTTCAGGTGTTGTGTCTTTATTCAGTACATTTCATTATATTTATTTATCATAATCCAAGAAATTTCAAAACTTTTATTGATAATTTATATCTTTAGTTTTCAACTGTTCATTTTCTCAACCATCTCACTATTGTTTTCATAAAACTACAGTCATTTGAATTTAATTTTATATTGACCTAAAGTTACACTTAAATTTCTAAATGCTGGTAATTTTATATTTAATGATATATACTTTGGGAATAACATATATCTGAATTATTAATTTTAATAAATCTGACAGTTGTCTTGTAATTTGCATCAAAAGAATTTATTTATAAAATTTTTGATGTAGTTATGCATATATATGTCATATTATTTATATTCATTTTTATTTCCTCTTAATCTTTATTGCTATTTAATACCTGCATAAATTTAAAAATGAGATTAAACTTCTTATATGTACTTATTTTATACATCTACTTTTAAAGTATTTTTAATTATTTCTGTTCCTTTTATAAAAGAATATCTAAAATTGGATATAAACTAACTTTAATTTAATTATAATTTTAATAAATATTATATAGCTAAATACTTATTATTATAAACTCAAAAAGAACATCATTCTCTTGATTATTATATGAACTATTGTGTGATATTTTACCTATGTGTTTTTTGAAAACAGTAACTTGCTAATTTTTGCTGTTTAGTCCATTGTTTAATGAGAGTCTCAAAGCGGGATAACCTCAAATCTGGCCTGTTTCTTCTGTCATTCTGACATTACAGGCATTTACCAATAAGTCAAGCTCATTACGTTAAAGCAACATTTAAAACATTTTGTGTTAATGAAAAGCATTACAGTTCTATGTTCTTCCACCTCATTTTTTTGTGTTCAGAATTCTAAATCTTTTTTCTTGTCTTTACATCCTTGAGAATGGTGGACAATAGTTTTGTGGAGTATTGCACTGACTGACGTATTGTGCATTTTATCTTTAGACCATATGATGTTCTCATTGATTTTTGAGGGGTATATTATTTTAAGTTCTCTGTCCAATAAATTGATATTTGCTTTCACTTTATTGTTCTCTGATATGTGTGTTTTCTAAGTTGCTTTAATTAACTCTTCTACTACATATTTTCTCCTTTTGGCACTTTTAATATGGTTTTAATAATTATCTTCTGTCTGTCTTTTTTTTTCCCCACTTACAGCCATTTTAGAATGTATTGAAATGTAACTCTCTCTGACTCTGTCTCTTTCTTTCTTTCTTCTTTTCTTTTTTGTTTTTGTTTTTGTTTTAGAAATAGAGACTGTTTATTAAGAATGGGAAGCTGGCTCATGAGTAGGCAAAAGTTCCAAAATGAGTCCCATGACCCACTATCTGACATTTACATAGTTCCCACCTCCACCAGGTTTTATATCACAAGCCTTTCTTGCATATGATGTATTTATTACATGAAGCCCAGGCAAGAAAGGACTTCCAGCCCTACTCTGTGAATGTTCATCTTTTATATGTTAATCTTGATGTTTTAGTTACAGACCCCTACTCTCTTGTCATAGTCCCTGCTGAACTCTGTGTCTGGGATATCCAGCTTCCTTTTCACTGGTTTAAGGCAGTTTCTCTTTCCTTTATCTTTCTTTCTGAAGATATTCTCAATGAAGTTTATTGGTGGCAGTAGAAATCCATAAAAACAAAACAAAACAAAACAAAAAAACAGGAAAAGAAAACTACAAATTACCATATAAACAATTCTTTGCCAATATTAATCGCCTATAACATCTGATAGATATGGTTAAGGAGTCAACACTATTTTCTTTGCAAATAATTATAAAAAATATAACTGAATAGAAATTTGCCATTAAAAGTACAATGTAAGCCGGTAGGTGATGGCACATGCCTTTAATTCCAGCACTTTGAGGCAGACAGGTAAGCTCTCTGAGTTCAAGGTCAGTCTAGTCTACAGAGCAAGTTCCAGGACTGCCAGAGCTGCACAGAGAAACACTGTCTCAAAAAACAAAATTAAAAAAAAAAAAAAAGGACTATGTAAGTTAAGTTAGTAAGGCTTAAGGAACCTCCTATCACATGCAACAAAACAGTCTTAAAAAAAAATACTGTTTAAAAATTGCTCAGTGGGTATAGGTGGCTACCACAAAGACTGACAGCCTGAACTCCATTTCTGGGATTCACATGGTGTCAGGGAGAGCAGATTCCTGAAGTCAATCTCTCTCTCTCTCTCTCTCTCTCTCTCTCTCTCTCTCTCTCTCTCTCTCTCACACACACACACACACACACACACACAAACACATATCTAATTCAAAACTAATCCCTGTCAGTTTAATCCTCTTTGTATCCCAAACTTATATTAAACATGTTCTTTCTGTTGCAACCTTTTGAAAACGTAAACCTTTGAAATTTCTTACATTATTTCCTATTTGGTCTACTCTCTTTACCCTATACAATAGTTTTAAACTTATTTTATCCCCATTTGATATAAGTTCATTATCATAGCTACTTGGGAGGTTGAAGAAGCAGCATAGCAAGTTTAAGGTGAAGTTGGACTAGAAGATACTTTCAAAGACAATGTGAGAAACTTTCCTAGATCATGGTTGTAAAAATAAGAATGGTGGAACCTTGCCTACATTGTATCATTCTTTGAGTTCAGTTATCAGAACTTCAAAACAACTGCTTTAATATTGTTAGTTTAATTCCTTACCTGTCCTCTTATGGATTATATATAACTGTCTTTAGATGTTGTCTGTAATATTATTTGGGACATTCTAAAAGACAGCCATCATAAAAAAAATGGCATCAAGAATCTGTTTATCTTGAAACTACAATTGTACATTTGATATTCAATACTTTGAGGTAAAAATAGCTTTTATTATTCTGATGTAATTGTCATCTCACAGGTTTGTTTTTGAATAAGCTCACTCTTTCAAATTTTCTATGAACTCTGACTAGCTGGTTCAATTCAGCTCTTCTGGCTCCAAAGCCTTTCCTCGCCTACTGAGTCAGTTTGGCTTCTATCATCTTTTCACTGAGTTGTCCTGCTTGGCCTCAAACTAATTCTGGTAATTTGTTCTTTTCTTGTGGCTTCTTCTAATTCTGTGGCTTCAGCTTCTGCTGACCTGCACTAAATTGCATGAACTCATAATAGAACTCAACTCTAGTGCACTGCACTGACTGTACTGACTCCCAACTGACACTGAGCTGCTCTTTCAAGCCTCTTCTCTTTCTGCTCTCCTGAGTGTTGGACATATCCTATCTGTGGTTCATTCTGTCAAATCTTTCTCTTATCACTTTGTTGGTTTCTCAATTAAATGTTACTTCCAAAATTGTCTACTTCCTTCTACAGGATACTCTTAATTTCATTGTTTGGTATTAAAGGTATATACTGATGGTGTTTCTGTATACCAGCCAGAACATACTGTAATCCAGGGCATGTCTACATTCAGGGACAATCGATCATATAGACATAGAAGGTCTTTGGAAGTGATCTCTTATCAGAACTGCCATGTTGCTGCACTAAAATTCCTCTATATTTGAATTGGCTGCTTTATGGTGTTCTGTTGATAATTTCCTAGAATAGTTAAGGAATCCTTTAATTTTAGACTCAGTGACACATGTTACAATCTTACAGATACATCATAGTATTTTTCTTCCAAAAATGACCTTGGGAATCCAATGAATCATAATCTAATAAATTCAAAGTATTTTATTTTGCCAGGCTGTTATTTTTGACCAAGAGAAGTCATATTAATCTTAAATGTGAGACTATATTTTCCCCTCCAGTATGGCAGTATATTTTGAAGTATGTTACCTAATGCTTCATGAATTAAGCTATTCAGACTATTGTTTAAATAAGTATAAACAATATATTGTATTCATTGAGGTTTCAAAAATTTTATATCATTTTAAGATATTATTTTTCTTAATTTGTATTATTTTCTTCCATCCATATGCTGAACAATGTGATTAAATGAGTCCTAAATAAATTAAGGGATCGTAAGTGTGTTTTCTATGCCTCTTTTACACTTGACACTAGACTCCTGTACCTGTACTCAACTTGTTCTTAGCAAAAACAAAGCAAACCATCCTTATTTTTTTCCTCTACATCATTTTTGGCTTCTATGTCCTACATAGCTACATCATTAGATAATTTTGCTTTATTTTATTAATATGTTGCATAGTTGTATGCACATATATTTAAAGAAGATTATGGATTTGTTATCTTAGAGAAATGTTCTATCACTTAAGATAAATTGCCTTAACAAATACAATATACATCTGATTATTCTCTTTTATGATTTATATTATTTATGGATCTGAATGTGTGATATGTATATCAGATACATAAGGTGTATATGCCTTTAGAATGAAGGTATAAGAGGTTTTGAACTCTCATTTAGGTTTTGAGAATGAGACATGGTTTCTCTGCAAGGGTAGTTGGAGCTCTTATCCACTGATCCATCTCTGTAAGCCCTCAGATTATTCATAAACATCAACATTTACACCCACAGCCAGAAATACATATATGTGTAAAAACAAAAATGAATAAATCTGGGCCATATTTTATCTCTAGTTTATATTGTCTTAATAATACATATTTTATGTCAATATCTATTTATTAGTAGTCCATCTATAATATATTCATATATATGTGTGAACACAAGAAAGCAAAAAAAATATAAAATTAAAAATAGTGAATAAAAATCTTATAGTTGTTCCAGAAGATGTAGTAATAGCGACCATGTTCACTAACATGAATAATCTAATGGCAGACTACATGTTTTACAGACAGTGTACATAAAGCATTAAAACACTGATTATAGAGAAGGGGGAATTTAATAAATTAAAACCAATGATTATGTTTGGTAGCACCATAACTCTATCCATGATGATGAATATAGCTCTAATTGTGTAATTACTGGGCACTGTTTATGATCTAAATCAAAGAGTAAATGAGAGTGTTTTGGTTTTGTCTAGAATTCATAGATTGATGTCATGAATCAAGGTTAGTTATAATAATACATTTAAATCTTAGTATATGATGAGACTATCAAAAATGGATACAAAATGAAGACAAATTTAATCTAATGGCATGCCTTTTTTGAAAACTAAAGTACACAGGCACCAATTAGAAAGTGAATCATGTAAGAAAATAGAATGAGATAATGTTTCTAAAGTTTTATTGCATTACTGAATTATATAAAGCAAATTGAAAATTATTCTACTAAAGCAGACTATAGGAAGGGAAAGACATAGTTCTTTGTATGTCATGAAATACTTAAGGGCATTTAAATCAGTCTAGACTCTTAGTAAATTTAATAGCTAATAATCAAATGCCACCTACAGACCAAATACATCAGTGAATAAAGAAAACTAATTTCCAAACTGATTGTCAGGAAAGAGTTTAATTTCAAAGTTTTCAGTGAAAAATGAATATATAGGAACTGCTTCTAAAGAACATGTTAAAATGTCAACATAGTGGCAGTATATCATTAAATCAAGGAACTTCACTAATACACACACATACATGTATACCCATACATACACACAGTGTACAAACACACACACACACACACACACACACACACCCTTTTTTTTTTTTTGAGAAATCAATACATGTGTACAAAGCATTTTGATTATATCTACTCTTCCCACCCAACCTTGCAGGACCTCTTGTGCCAACCACACAAATATTCCCACTCAAGTTCTTCATCTGTTATTATATAAATTAATGAGTCCAACTAATGTAGCTTATATGTTCATGGGGACAAAACTAATAACTTAACACATAAATTAAGTAAACTGAATTTTTTTCTACTTTATCAGCCATCACCTGTATTCAGCTTCTCATCTATGATTAGGATCTTGGGACTCTTTCGTCCATTCGTGCTAGGATATTGTGTGATGTGTTGTAGTTGATTTACACACATTATTGGTTGAATATAAAGAAGTGATATTTATAATTCCAATAAAGTAAAGAAAATTAAATTATTATATTATTTATATTGTTTCTACAAAATTGTATTAAAAATAATATATTATAATGTATAATTATATTATCTTGTCAAATCAATTCAGAAGGTATTATCAAAATTAATCTTATCCCATGAAATACATGTTTTTAATTTACTTATAAATAGGCAATAAAATTTGGCTTTAAATTGGTGAGAGATATGTAATTACATCTTTAAAATATAGATTTCCTTTAAAATATTTTATTTATATACATATTGTATTAATTCACATGGGAATTAAATTCAGTGGAGATTACTTTGCTTTCTGACATCTCTGTGGCAAATGGTGTCTGCAAGGCAGAGAACATTGAAAATCATTTTTCTTAATTAGCAACCTATGTTTATGAAATATCACAAATAGGCCAAAATAGTTATGTGTTATATGATATTTGACAAAATTTCCTTTGTGTATCTGCATATACATTCATGATTTTGTCTGTAGCCATGTGGGTGTTCAGGTTTGTGAACATTATGTATGTGTTCAAATTTGGAGGCTACATATTAAATCAAGTTATCTCAGTTAATTTTTCTTTATATTCTTTTGTGAGACATAATTTTTGTCTACTTTATTTACATTTCAAATGTTTTCCCCTTTCCAGATCTCCCTTTTGGAACCTCCCTATTTCCTCCCCCCTCCCCTGCCTCTATTGGGGTATTCCCCCACCCACCCACCCACCCACTCTTGTCTTCCCTCCTTGGCATTCTCCTAAACTGGGGGATCTAATACCCTCTGGCCCAAGGGCCTCTCCTCTCCTGATGTCTAACAAAACCCTTCTCTGCCGAATATGGGCCAGCACCATGGGTCACTCCATGTGTATTCTTTGGTTGGTGGATCAGTCTCCAGGAGTATCAGGGGTCAGGCCAGTTGCCACTGTTGCTGCCTTTCTGGGAATGCAAACTCCCTCAGCTCCTTCAGTCCCTTCTCCAAGTCCTCCACGTGGGACCTCATATTCAGCCTACTGTTGCTGTGAAGTGACTCTTGTGTAGTTTGAACTCTCGGGCTAATAACCACTTAACAGTGAGTACATACCTTGTTCATTCTTTTGTTACTGTGTTACCTCGCTCAGGATGATATTTTCAAGATCCATCCATTTGTCTGCGAATCTCATGAAGTCATTGTTTTTAATTGCTGAGTAGTATTCCATTGTGTAAATGTACCACATTTTCTGTATACATTCCTCTGTGGAGGGATATCTGGGTCGTTTCCAGCTTCTGGCTATTATAAACATGGCTGCTACAAACATAGTGGAACATGTGTCTTTATTACACGTTGGAGTATCTTCTGGGTATATGCCCAGGAGTGTTGGGGAAAAGTCTAGAATACAAGGGCACAGGGGAAAAGTTCTTAAACAGACCACCAATGGTTTGTGCTCTCAGATCAAGAATCGACAGATGGGACCTCATAAAATTACAAAGCTTCTGTAAGGCAAAGGACACTTTAAATAGGACAAAACGGCAACCTACAGATTGGGAAAAGATCTTTACCAATCCTATGTCCAATAGAGGGCTAATATCCAATGTATACAAAGAACTCAAGAAGCTAGACTCCAGAGATTCAAATAACCCTACCAAAAAATGGGGAAGAGTGCTAAACAGAGAATTCTCAACTGAGTAAACTCGAATGGCAGAGAAGCACCTAAAGAAATGTTCGATATCCTTAGTCATCAGGGAAATGCAAATCAAAACAACCCTGAGATTTCATCTCACACCAGTCAGAATGGCTAAGATCAAAAACTCAGGTGACAGCAGATGTTGGCGAGGATGTGGCGAAAGAGGAACACTTCTCTGTTGCTGGTGGGCATGCAAGTTGATACAACCTCTCTGGAAATCAGTTTGGCAAACCCTCAGCAAAATGAACATAATACTACCTGAGGAGACATAATTTTTAACTGAACCTAAAACTCACTGATTCAGCTAACCCCAAGGATTTTACGTTTTCAATTACAAAACTTCAGTTACAGACATAATGTGCATCACTGTGGTGTTTTATAAGGGTGCTCCAATTAGAACAAAGATTCTCATTCTTGGGGGCAAGCATGCTACCAAATTCACCTTTTCTGTAGCACATTTGGTAATTTTTTTTCAGGCAGAAGTTCATAAAACATGGGTATCCCTGAACTCTGTAAAATCTGAATTGACAATGAACATCTAATCCTTATGCTTCTACTTCTTAAATCATGGTATGTTCCTGTATTAGTCAGGGTTCTCTAGAATCACAGAACTTATAGGTAGTCTCTATATAGTAGGGGAATTTGTTATGACTTACAGTCTGTAGTCAAACTGCCCAACAATGGTCAGCAGTAGCTATAATTAAAACCCGAGGATATAGCAGTCACTTAGTTCCACAAGGTTTGCAGGCGAAGAAGATTGAATCTTCCTCCTTCCAATGTCTTTATGTGGATCTGCAGCAACAGGTGTGGCCCAGATTAGTGGTGTGCGGACCACCACACCTGAAACTTGTGTCTTCCAGACTCAAGATCTAGATCACAAGTGAGCCTTCTAATTCTGAAATGAAATTCACTCCATATATAGTCAAGTTGACAATCAGATATAGCCACTACAGTTCCCTATCGTGGATAACATTATTTAGCTGAATTTTCTATGTTTTATAGCTATTAATGTAAACATACTGATCATGTATAAAAATATGTTAATTTCTCATAATATGTCCACCATATAGCATTTTCTGTAATTAATTAATACAATTTATATTTAAATTTATTGAAATTATAAAACTTGAATGGGTATTTTATAAAAAGCCAAGCTACAGTATATATAATAAAAAGTACAGTTGCCACAAAACTTAATAAGTTGCCATACAATTTAATATTAAATACTTTCTAGAAAAGGCCTTTCCACTTTCCTACTATTGGCCCACTTTGCTATAAGAATATTTTGAACAGTCCAGAGCATATGAGTTATAAAACACAAGATACCAATCAAACATTTACTGATAACATAACAATTATATTATGCATACTCTCTTTTATATCCAATAAGAAAAAAGCAGATGAGCATATACATGAGATAGATTTTATATTTGGTTTTATATCTTGATTTAATATTTCACTTAGAATGGCATAAATTATCTTTAATATTTTCCAGAATTGACTATTTTGATTTTATATATATATATAATATATATATGATATATGATCAATGATGATATATATATATATATATATATATATATATATATATTTATGATAAAAACATCACATGCATAACCAAAGTATGTTTAGGGTTTCTTTCAGAAAACGTTGATAGACGAGCTTGGTGGCACACACCTTTAATACCAGCACTTGGGAGGCAGAGGCAGGCAAATTTCTGGGTTCGAGGCCAGCCTGGACTACAGAGTGAGTTCCAGGACATCCAGGGCTATACAGAGAAATCTTATCTCAAAAACAAACAAAACAAAACAAAAAAAACAAAACAAAAAAAATAAATAAATGAAGAAAACTTTGATAATTTATATCTAATTCCAAAAAACCCACAAAATTTATTTAAAAATATGTTATAAAACTTTATCTATCAATTCAAATAATATATTTGATTGCATATCCTACAAATAAAACCCACAAGAAAGTTAATTTGTTACTTAACAGTGGGAGGATTCATGATAAGAGAACATTTTTGCTTTCAATCAAAAAATGATTATTTTTTACTAAGAACTGAATTTTTTAAATACAGTAAAATATTAAATTTCATAACATACTGAAGAGTGCAGTGATATGTAAGATATTTTTAGAAAACTTTAGTGAGGTTTAAGTTTTACCTAGTTTCAATATTATGCAATGAATTCACACAATAAACATAAATTGTTAATGTCAGCAACAACTCTGATTGATTCCATATTTTATTTTAATAATATTTCATTATTATAGATTCAAAAAGTCATTTATTGGTGCTAAATTTCTATGACCTGACAGTAAGTGATATGAGCCTATGTATGATCTTGAAAAGATTAATAAATTAGGCTCTAGAGGAACATAAATAACAGAATGTCTTCATGTGTTTTTAGATGTAGTTTATCACAAGTGCTAGGTTCTCTAAGAGTGATACCTATGTATTGGAGAAGAAAAAAAAACATAAATACTCATTTGAAAAAGTATTCATTTATTACCTGTTGGAGCACCTTCTGGGTATATGCCCTGGTGTGGTATAGCTGGGTCCTCAAGTGGTATTATGTCCATTTTTCTGAGAGTTCACCAATCTGATTTCCAGAGTGGTTATACCAGCCTGCAATCCCACCAGAAATGAAGGAATGTTCCTCTTTCTGCACATCTTCTCCAGCATCTGCTGTCACCTGAGTCTTTGATCTTAGCCATTCCGACTTGTATGAGGTGAAATCTCAGGGTTGTTTTGATTTGCATTCCCTTGATGACTAAGGATGTTGAACATTTCTTTAGGTGCTTCTCAACCATTCAAGTTTCCTCAGTTGAGATTTCTGTTTAGCTCTGTTTCCCATTTTTTGATAGGGTTACTTGGTTCTCTGGAGTTTAACTTCTTGAGTTCTTTGTATATATTGGATATTAGCTCTCTATCAGATGTAGAATTAGTAAAGATCTCTTCCCAATCTGTATATTGCCATTTTGTCCTATTGACAGTGTCCTTTGTCTTACAGAAGCTTTGCAATTTCATGAGGTCCCATTTGTCGATTCTTGTGTTCTGATCAGGAACTTTTCCCCTGTGCCCATGTGTTTGAGACTTTTCCCCACTTTCTCTTCTATTAGATTTAGTGTTTCTGGTTTTATGTGGAGATCCTGGATCCACTTGGACTTGAACTTTGTACAGGGAGATAGGAATAAATCAATTTGCATTCTTCTACATGTAGACTGCCAGTTGATCCAACACCATTTGTTGAAAATATCTTTTTTCCACTCTATCATTTTAGCTCTTTTGTCAAAGATTACATGACTATAAGTGTGTGTGTTCATTTCTGGGTCTTCAACTATTTTATTGATCTACCTGCCTGTCACTGTACTAATACCATGCAGTTTTTATCACTACTGCTCTGTAGTACAGCTTGAGGTCAGGGGTGCTTATTCCCCCAGAAGATCTTTTGTTGTTGAGAATAGTTTTTGCTATCCTGGGTTTTTGTTATTCCAAATGAATTTGAGAATTGCTCTTTCTAGGTCTATGAAGAATTGAGTTGGAATTTTGTTGCAGATTTCATTGAATCTGTAGATTGCTTTCCACAGGATGGTAATCGTAACAGCCATATTTATAATAGAAGCTGGAAACAACCCAGATGTTCTTCAACAAGAAATGGATTCAGAAAATGTGGTACATTTACACAAGGGAATATTAATCAGCTCTTAAAAACAATGACTTCATGAAATTTGCAGGCAAATGGATGGAACTTGAAAATATCATCCAGAGCGAGGTAACTGAGTCACAAAAGAATGAACATGGTATGTACTCACTGCTAATGGATATTAGCCCAAAAGTTTGGAATACCCAAGATTCACTTCACAGCAACCATTGGACTGAGCATGAGGTCCCAGATGGAGGAGTTGGAGAAGGGACTGAAAGAGCTGAGGTAGTTTGCAGCTGCATGGATGGAGGAACAGTGTCAACTGGCCTGAACCCCGGTGCTCCCGGAAACTGGACCACCAGCCAAAGAATACACATGGAGGGACCCATGCTTCAGGCCACATATGTGTCAGAGGAGGGCCTTGTTGGTGATCAGGGTGAGGAGAGGCCCTTGGGCCTGAGGGTGTTAGATTCCCCAGTATAGGGGAATGCCAGGGAGGAAAGTCAGAATTGGGTGGGTACGTGGGTGGGAGAATACCCTCATAGAGACAGGGGGAGGGGGAGATAAGGGGTTTCCAAAAGGGAGACCTGGAAAGGGGAAAACATTTGAAATGTAAATAAAGTATCCAAAAAAGAAAGAAAGAAAGAAAGAAGAAAATAAAGAAAGAAAAAAACAAAGAAAGAAAGAAAGAAAGAAAGAAAGAAAGAAAGAAAGAAAGAAAGAAAGAAAGAAGTACTGATTTGTAAAAGCTGGATATTTAAGTAAGTACAGTCTAGTGTTTTAAAAACCTTGATGTATCCTGAGATACTTACTGGAATAAAGTTCCCATTACATGGCCAAATGACTAGTTTCTGACATCATTAAAAGACAGCAATAGCAGAAGAAACATTCAGTCAGTAAGCAGCACTTACAGGCAGCCTGTTGGTAGCAGCCAAGAATATTGAAAAAAAAATATTAAAAGCAGGGCTTCAGCTTCTAGCTAATCATCTGAGAAAACATCTTCATTGACAAACACAAAGGTGGGTTTCCAAGGACATTCTTAATTTGTGCAAGTTGACAACCAAAATGAACTATCACCTATTTCCTATGCAACAAATTATACTTTTGAAAAATTAGGCTTTTGCCTAATTCAGGAAAAGGTGGAAGAAGCTGAGGAGGGTGACTCTGTATGTGGACTAGCAATCTCAGTTAACCTGGACTCCCAAGATCTCGCAAACACTGGACCACCAAATATTCAGCATACACCAGCTGACATGAGGCCCCCAACACATATGCAGCAGAGGACTGCTGTGTCTGGATTAATCAGAGAAGATGCACCTAACCCTTAAGAGTCTAGAGGCCCCATGAAGTTTAAAGTTATGGTGGGTGGGGATGAGGGGTGGGATATCCTCTTGGAGACAGGGAGGTGATAAAGAGGTATGGGATGTGGAACAGTCAGAGGGTGGACAAGGAGCAGAATAAAATCAAGAGTGTATAAAAAGGAGAAACAAAATTCTATGAGTTTATAATACATAAAGATTCCCCTGGGTTCAGCAGGAAGAGATAAGTTATACAGTGTACCCTGACCTCCACTGTTAGCTCTCAGCTTGTCCTTCAGCCCTGAGGAGACTTGTGGGACCCAAAGACCATTGAGCTTCCACATGAAGGCCTGTGGGTCAAGACTAACCAGCAGAGAACTATCTCACCAATCTCTTCCTAGTGGAGTCCACCTGAACCACGGCCATCCAACTCAGGTACCCTTAGGCAAAGGTTTTTCCTGCCATTTTGAGAAGTCCTGTTGTCATCAGGATCATCCAGCCAAATCCAGGAAATACTGGATACCTAAAGGATAGC
This sequence comes from Rhynchomys soricoides, assembly GCA_019843965.1. Classification (NCBI taxonomy): domain Eukaryota; kingdom Metazoa; phylum Chordata; class Mammalia; order Rodentia; family Muridae; genus Rhynchomys; species Rhynchomys soricoides. The sequence continues at coordinate 30,698,524 of JADRCH010000004.1, read as the reverse complement.
ATAAGAACATAATCAGTAAGAACCAAGGCAATATTGCACCACTGGAGCCCAGCTATCTTACTATAGCAAACCCATGATATACTATTGAAACTGAAGCATAAGAAGATGTTCATAAATCCAATCTTATAAAGACAATAGAGCAATTTAAAGAGGAAATTAATATATCCATTAAAGAAATAATGAAAAAAATACATTCAAACAGGTAGGTGCATTAAAATACGAAGCTCGTGTATATAAAGAAATTCAGGATAACACAATCAAAAAGTAGAAAGATATGAATAAAACTTTACAAAGCCTGAATATGGAAATAGAAGAAATAAAGACAGCACAAACTGAGGCAATCCTGGAGAAGGAAAACCTAGGAAAGAAAAGAGGAAATGCAGACATAAGCACCACCAATAGAAAGCAAGTGATGGAAGACAGAATCTCAGGCAGAGAAGAAATCAACACATCAGTCAAGAAAATGCAAACTCTAAAATGTTCAGGATACAAAGCTTCCAGGAAATTTGGGACACTATGAAAAGTCCAAACATAAGAATCATGGAAATAGAAAGAGAAGATTCCCAGATCAAAGGCCGAGAAACATCTTCAACAACATCATAAAAGAAAATTTCTTTGTTTTATTTTATAATAAAATTTAATTGTAAGAAACTATTAAAGAAATGTTCTACATAACAGTACAAATCAATACAGTGCTTCTAATGAACAGTTTACCAACAAGTACCAAAGTATAAATTGTGCATAAAATTTTATTTAGTAAATTTATTTCTCACAATTTATGTTGACAAAATATTTATGCATTGTGGGATATCTATCACAGTATTGTATACATTGGTGAATTATGAGAAATATGTCAAAATTAAATACAGAACTAATAAATTATGAAATTACTTGTAGACATATCTATAATAATTAAAATCCTATTTTCTAGGCTAAAACTTAGAAGTCAATATTATCATCATCTTATATTTTCACATTATAAATATGATTAAAATAAATTAAATCACTTTTTAAAAACATTATGCAACTGGAAATTATTTCTGACAGATCAACTCTTACAGTTATAAGCCATTCATTATGGCAAATAGAATGACAAAAGAAACTTGACTTCGGTCAAAAGAGCACTGATAACCTAATCTCATAAATCACATGTTTAATGTTACTTGTTTTCAGTAGGTTTTAAAAACCTTACTACTGTCACATACAACTAGAAATAAATTGAAAACTCCTGACTAAATTCAGAGAAAATAAATACTAGTCTTCTAAAATATACTGGACTCACCTCCCTAATGTGAACATAAAATTGAAATACCTCCAATTTTCTCCTTTGAAGATATGTTAGCTTTACTTTGATCAAAGAGCCACATTCCTTTGTGTTTCCCAAGGCCATTATACTGAGACACATCAGATACTTATAACACTTGCTGAAGTTATCCCTTAAATATTTCTAGTTCTGTATTGACTATTTCTGTAAAGAATGAAGTGTGAGATTTTTTTCAAGACTTTTAAGTTTTTTAATAGTTAAATCACATACGTAGAAAATAAAAGAATCCAAACTATCAACAACAAATAAAATTGTACCAGTGGACTTTGGTAAAAATCTATAAATTATAAACATTTCAATTATAAGTACTGCTAAAGAATACTTTAGAAAACAATCCCTTGATTCCAACCTATCTTTCTAAACGTGTCATTTACCTGAACCGTGCCATATTTGCATATGTTAAACATATATTATTATTATACTGCCTGTGATTTTTAGAGCATAGGTGTTCAGAATTGAGAGTTCACTGTGGTAGATTCTTTTCTTTGATCAGTATGAAGTATTCTTCCCTATAATTTTTGATAATTTTGGTTGAAAGTTGATTTTATTTGACATTAGAATGGCTACTCCAGCTTGTGTTTTGGGACCATCTGCTTAAAAATTGTTTTCCAAACCTTAACTCTGAGATAGAGTCTGTCTTTGTCACTGAGGTGCATTTCCTGTATTCAGCAAAATGCTGGGTCCTGTTTGTGTATCCAGTCTATTAGACTACATCTTTTTTTAGGGGTGGTGGGTGGGTGATTGAGTCCACTGATGTTAAGAGATATTAAGGAAAAGTGATTGTTATTTCCTGTTATTTTTGTTGTTAAAGGTAGAATTATGTTTGTATGGCTATCTTCTTTTGGGTTTGATGAAAGACTAATTTCTTGCTTTTTCTAAGGTATACTTTCCCTCGTTGTTTTGGTGTTTTCCATCTATTATCCTTTATAGGACTGAACGTGTAGAAAGATATTGTGTAAATTTGGTTTTGTCATGGAATATCTTGGTTTTCCATCTATGGTAATTGAGAGTTTTGCTGGGTATAGTAGCATGGGCTAGCATTCGTGTTCTCTTAGGGTCTGTATGAGATCTGCTCAGGATTTCCTAATTTTCATAGTCTCTGGTGAGATGTCTGGTGTAATTCTGATAGGTCTGCCTTTATATGTTACTTGACCTTTTTCCCTTACTGCTTTTAATATTCTTTCCTTGTTTACTGCATTTGGTATTTTGATTATTATGTGATGAGAGGAGTTTATTTTCTGGTCCAGTCTACTTGGAGTTCTGTAGGCTTCTTTTATGTTCATGAGCATCTCTTTCTTTAGGTTAGGGAAGTTTTCTTCTATAAATTTGTTGAACACATTTACTGGCCCTTTAAGTTGGAAATCTTCACTCTCTTCTATACCTATTATCTTTATGTTTTGTCTGTTCATTGTATCCTGGATTTCCTGGATGTTTTGAGTTAGGAGCTTTTTGCTCTTTGCATTTTCTTTGACTGTTTTGTCAATGTTTTCTATGGTACCTTCTGCACCTGAGATTCTCTCTTTTATCTCTTGTATTCTGTTGGTGATTCTTGTATCTATGACTCCTGATTTCTTTCCTAGGATTTCTAACTCCTGGATTGTCTGCTTTTATGATTTCTTGATTGTTTCTATTTCCATTTTTCCTGGATGGTTTTATTCATTTTCTTTGCCTGTTTGATTTTGTTTTCCTGTAATTCTTTATGGATTTTTGTGTTTCCTTTTCAAGAGCTACTACCTGTTTACTTGTGTTCTCTTGTATTTCTTTAAGGGAATTATTTATGTCCTTCTTAACGTCCTCTATCATTATCATGAGAAGTGATTTCAGATCCAAATCTTGCTTTTCTGGTGTGATGATTTATCTAGGACTTGCTATGGTGGGAGAACTGGGTTCTGATGGTGCCAAGTAAACTTGGTTTGCATTGATTATGTTCTTATGCTTGCCTCTTGCCATCTGGTTAACTCTAGTGCTACTTGCCCTTGCTATATCTCTTTTGAGCCTGTCCTTCCTGTGGTCCTTGTTGTGTCAGAACTCCTCAGAGACCAATTGTCTCTGGGATCCTGTAATTCTAGAATTCTGTGATTTTGTGAGCCTTTGATTCTGTGAGCCTGGGTGTGTTAGAGTGCCTGGGAGTGGAGCTTCCTTTGGGTCTTGTGGGACTGGCTACAGAGTTTGTACCCAAGGTCTTCTCAGGGCACTGGTCCAGACCAGAAGGAACCCATGCCAATGGTTAGGTGGGGTTCCTGGGTCCCTGGATCTTGCTGGTCCCAGTTACTGTCAGTGCTGGGAGAGATGTTGTGTCCTCCTCACCTCTGATCCTATGATCCTGGGTGTGTTAGAATGCCTAGAAGTGAAGCATTCTCTTGGTGTTGTTGAAGAAAATATCTAAACTTAAAGAAAGTGATGCCAATAATTGTGTAAGAAGCTTATAGAACACCAAACAGATTGGACCAAGAAAGAAAATCTTCCCACCATATAATAATCAAAAATTAAATGTAGAGAACAAAGAAATAATATTAAAAGCTGCAAAGGAGAATAGGCCAAAAAACATACGGGCAGGTTTAGCAGAATTACTCCCCATTTCTCAACTGAGACCCCCAAAGCTAGAAGGGCCTAGGCAGATGTATTGCAGACTGGAAGATACAACAGATGTTAGCCCACACTAATATAGCCAGCAAAATGTCAATCACCATAAATAGAAAAATCTAGATATTCCATGAAAAAAAAAATGTTTAAACAAAATCTTTCCACTAAGCCTGCCCTACAGAGGATACTAGAAGGAAAATTCCCACTCAATGAGACTAACTACACTCAAGACACAGGAAATAAATAATTTCACACCACTAGAACTAATATAGACAGACAGACAGAAAGACACACACACACACACACACACACACACACTACCACTACGAACATCAAAATAGCAGGATGTAACAATCATTGGTCATATTCTTAAATTACTAAATATTTTATTTTTAAGTTGTAGTAGCAATTAAAAAAAAAGATTCAAGGTGACCCTGTTGGTTAAATTTAAAACATAGATATTAATGTTGATTTCTTTTTAAAAATTGTATATTTTATTTATTTACATTTCAAATGTTATCCTCTTTCCCAGTTTCCCCTCTGCAAAAACCCTATACCATCCTCCCTCAGCTGCTTCTATGAGGGGGCTCCCCCACCCTTCCATTCCCACCTACCCCTTTGGCATTCCCCTACACTGGGACATCAAGCCTTCACAGGATGAAGGGCCTCTTCTACCATTGATTCCTGACAAGGCCATTCTCTGCTACATATGCAGCTGGAGCAATGGATTTCTCTATGTGTACTCTTTGGTTGGTGGTTTAGTCCCTGGGATCTCTGGGTGGTCTGGTTGTTTGATATTGTTGTTCTTCCTATGGGGTTGCAATCATTGGTCATTTTAACTTCCATCATCAATGGACTCATATTTCCCAATAATAAACCACAGGCTACCATAATAGATGTAGAAACAATCATTCTGCTATACACAAGAAACACATCTCACAATAAATGATTGCTATTACCTCAGAATAAAGGGCTGAGAAAAGATCTTCTAAGCAATCAGAACTAAGGAACGAGCTTGGTTAGCTATTTTAATATCTAATAAAATAGAGTTTCCACCAAAATTATTTGAGAGAGACAGGGATGGACACTTTATACACATTAAAGGGAAAATACACCAAGAGGACAATTCAATTCTGAACACCTATGCCCCAAATGCAAGAAACATCATTAAACCTTAAATTACAGACTGAACCACACATATGAATAGTGGGAAAATTCAACAACCCACTCTTACCAATTGGCAAGTCATTGAGAAAGAACCTTAATGGAAATACAATGAAACAGATGTTATGATTCAAATGGACCTAACGAATATCTATAGAACACTTCACCCAAGCACAAAAATATATACCTTCCTCTCAGCACCTCATGGTACCTTCTCCAAAATTGACCATATAGATAATTGGTTACAAAGCAATCCTCAACAGAAACAAGAAGATTGAAATAACCTGTTGGTTCTTATAAGATCACCATGGATTAAAGCTGGACTTCAACAGCAATAGAAACATCAGAAAGCCTACTTATTCAGGAAAACTGAACACTTCTCTACTCAAACAACATCGATTAATAAACAACTTCATTGAAGTGGCTGGATCCAAAATTATCTCAAAGAAATCAACTGTAACAAAAAATCAAAGCAGGCATTAAAAGTTACCAAATAGGAAAATGCCCAGGGCCAAATTGTTTCAGCACATATTCTACAAGGCTATCAATGAAGAGCTAGTGTCAACACTCTTCAAACTATTCCATAAAATAGAAACAGAATGAACATAGCTGTTCTCATTCTGTGAGGTCAAAACCACACAAAGACTCAACAAGGAAAGAGAATTTCACAACCATTTCCCTTATGAACATGGTTGCAAAATTAAAGACAATATGTACAAACCAAATCTAAGGACACACTAAAGACATCATTCATAATGATCAAGTAGTTTTCATCTCAGAGATGCAGGCAAGGGTCAATATATGGAAATCCATCAACATAATCCGCCATATAAATAAACTGGAAGAGAAAAGAAAACAGACAAACAAAAACCACATGATCGTCTCATTAGATGCTGAAAAACCCTTTGACAAAAACCAATACCCAATTTTGTTAAAAGTCTTGAAAAGATCAGAGATATAAGCTATATACTGGCACACAATAAATACAATATACAACAAGCAAGTAGCCAACAGTAAATTAAGTGAAAAGGAAAATAAAGTGATTCTACTATAATCAGAAGACAAGACACAAGGCAGTCTACTCTATCCATAACTCTTTAATATAGAACTCAAAGTTCTAGCTAGAGCAAAAGGAAAACTAAAGGAGATCAATGGGCACAAATTTGAAAGGAAGAACTCAAAGTATCGCTACTCACAGAAATTCTAGACAACTTTTACAGCTGATAAAAAACTTCATTGGAATTTCTGTAATAACTCAAACAAATCAATAGCCCTCATTTACATAAGAAATATATAGGCTGAGAACAAAGTTAGGAACACAATACCCTTCATAATAAAATATCTTGATGTACCTCCACCCAAGCAAGTGAAAAACTTGTATGAGAATAACATAAATATTTGAAGAAAAAACTGATGAAGATATAAGAAGATGGAAAGATGTTCCATGCTTGTGGATGGGTAGGATTAACACAGTGAAAATGGCCATCTTCAAATATAGATCCAATGCAATCTCCATCAAAATTCCAGCACAATTTTATACAGATCTTGAAAGAGCAAATCTCAGCTTCATTTGAAAAAAATAATAAAAACCCAGGATAGCTATTCTGAATGATCCTGAACAATAAAAGAACTTCTGGGGGTATTATTATTCCTGACTTCAGACTGTACTATAGAGAAATAGTAATAAAAACTGCATGGTATTGGGGCAGAAACAGATAAATTGCTCAATGAAATCAAATAAAAAACAATAAATATACCCACACCCCTACAGAAACTTGATTTTTGATAAAGAAGCCAAAACCATACAATGGAAAAAAGAAAGCCTTTCAACAAATAATGTAGGTCTAACTGTGTGTCTACATGTAGAAGAATGAAATTAGATCCATATGTATAACCCTGTACAAAACTCAAGTCCAAGTGGATCAAGGACCTCAACATAAAACTAGATACACTGAATCAAATATAAGAGAAAGTGGGAAATAGCCATGAATGCACTGGTACTGAAGACAATCTCCTAGCAGTGGGAAATATGGATTTGAAGTGGTCACGTCCTATAGCCAAGCAGTACTCCCAATGGGAGGATGAGGACAGCAACCCACCCAGAAATCTGCAACCTAAAGTGTGTCCTGTTTACACAGGATGTGCAGGGACAAAGATAAAGGAGAGATGAAGGAAATGGCCTACCAATGACTGCCCCAAATTGAGACTCATCCCATGGATAAGAACTAACCCTGACACAGTGTTATGCTCGAAGACTGGAGCCAGGCATAACTGTTGTCTGAGAGGCCCAACCCAGCAGCAAATTGCAGCAAGTTGCAGAGACCCCTGCAGCCAAACATTTTATGTAGCCCCAGAGTCTTTTTTTAAGAGTTGAAGGAATCTGAACAGGACAGAGCTTCTACAGGAAGACCAATGGAGTCTAGGACAGTTGAGGGCCCCTAGAGAAGAAATCACCAAGCAAAGAGTGAGCAAAGGCTGAACCTAGAATCCTAATCAGCTTCTAGTAGATTCTAATAGCAGATAAGCAGCATGGTCTTCATGTGGGGACCCCAACTATTTAAAACTCCTCCTGAGTTCTTACAGAGATGAAGAGATAATTTTGAAAGTTCTTAGATCACAAAGTTAGTCTTTAATATTAATCATAGCTGCTATTTTACTTACTTTTCTGTTGCTATGCTAAAATTCCCCAGTGAAAGCAATTTAAAAGAAAGAGGGTTTATTTGAGGTTCTAGTCTTAGATACTTTCCACAATGGTATGGAAGCCAAAGCATCTGGAGCTGGAAAAAGCTGATCATATTGTAGCCATATAAGGAAAAGAAAGAAACCAATTATTTAACTAGCTATTTTTCCTCTTAGTACTCTTCATTATCCAGCTCAGAAAAAAATAATGCTGTTCACCTTGGGGAAGTCTCCCCTGATCAATTTTAAAAAATTGAGAAAGTCTCCACAAGTAGAGTAAAATCCAGTCTTTCAGGTGATTCTAAGTTTTAACACTAAGATTAGCTATCACAATGTACTCTTCTATATACATGGATCAAACTATTGCTATTCATTTCTTCCCTATGACTGATCACAATTTCCTCTCAACTCTTTATATTCATGATCATCTTCTCACTTTACTTTAAAATACTAGATATGAATGAGGTGCCTCTATCATATAGTCTTCCCTCAAAATTACTATACCAATCTTATCAATATTGTTGGGTAATGTGCACAGATATACATACAAATCATTGACTTAAATGTATCCTCAGGGATTGTACATGTGTATAAGTATGGTTGTCCTTAGGCCTTGTGAGCGCACGTGTAATGGATTGACTCAATAGTGGTATATATGTATATGAACACTATTGACTTAATGCTGTGTTGAGCTTTATTCAAATGCATTGCATATGAGCACCAATGGTTCAATATTGCTTTGATGTACTGTGCTGAAGGTTTTATTCTTTAAACCTTAGCAATAACAATAGATGACTAAGAAATCTTGTGCATTTTACACATAGAATAACATAATATTGGTATGTAAAATAAGGCAAAATTAATACTTAAGCTTAAATTGAAAATATCTATGAAAATTTCTAAAAGTATTATTTCAGTAGAAGTACATGGTATTTCATATACTGGACATTACATATCCTAGAAAACAGCCTACTGTGTGTGTCTATATGTAACAGCCCTTCTTTCTCAAACTATGGAAAGTTTAAGAAAGAAAACAAATGAAATCTCCACTCAAAGCTCAAAAATCAGACATTCTTTCTAAATCTATTCCACTATATATACTTAATTGACTTTATTTTTATATATATATTTCCATAAATTTATAAGATGACAAAAATACACTTTTTAACATTTTAACAGTATAATATAGTTAATACCTAAAATATGAATGAAATTGTACTTTTATATTTATATAAGATATAATTAAAGGTAAATTAATATGCCAATATAAAATATAACAGTGTAACAAAGCTCTGTACATTTAGCCTATAGTTATCATAATAGTAATTAGGTTATATACTAATCACAGAGAAAAAGCCTAAATTTTTCAGATAGTTGGATGTACTTAAAGGTTTTCTTCTGATTCTAATATCATAATGTAAATGAGATAGCCATAGACATATCCTTTTCCAGAAGTACAAATCAGCAAACTGTTAGAACTTTCCTTGGTGGTTGTGAAGAGCAAAAGTAAATAGAAGTTGGCATGAGTATATTAAAATGAGTAAATATCTAATCAGAAAGTATTACTAACTGAATCCTACGTCTGAGCAAGTGTCTTATTTCATTTTCAACTTTTAAAAATAATTATGTAAAAATTAATGCAGGAGAAAAAGACACAATGACAACTAGAAGAGTTAAAAATGTTCAAGTAAAAAACATTGATGCCAGAAGAAATCAGGGCATAGAACATCTAAGTATAATTCTCAAGATAGTGAGGTTAGGATGAGACTCTAAGTTCAAGCAGCTTTCAGATTCTATATGAGCATTTCATCCTGTGTAAACTTATAAAGCAATGCTAGGCTGAACATTTTTGGAGTTCCATCTGTGATAATACATCATAAATCTGCAGTTCCTCATATCAGAAAACGGATCAGAAAATGATGTAATATTGTAATCTTAAGTTTTTAAAAGATTATTTTTAATTTTTCAATCCTATATAAGTATTACTTGATAATGAATATTTTCCTTCTTCCAAACATTTCCATATACCACTCTTAGCACTTTGAAGTTTATGGCTTCTTTTCTCATTGAATTTTTATCTCGTTACAGGCAAACATGTGTGCATATGTCTATATATTTATAAAAACATCTAATAAGTTTCTATAGCCATACATACACTAGATAATTTAAAACAGTTATCAAATGAAATCTGAAGTTCAAGTCCAGTCTGTCAAACAGCATGTCCACAACAGTAAAAGCCATTAATGTTTTTGTTATAAGATTTGAGGTTGAAAATCCAAAATTCTTCTCAAAATCTTAGCCATAGACCATTTCTTCGCCCTCCCCCGCCCCCACTCTTTCTCCATATCTTTTTCTCATGTCCAGATGTCCTGTGATAGAAGGTACTATGTAGAATGGGGTGACCGCAAACTCACACTCAAAAAAATACCCACATCTACCCTCTGGAAACACAATGCATAGCAATGTGGTAAATCCAAAGATTCCACTGCATGAGATACTACATCTAGCAGAAACTAGAGATGTTACATCATCAACTTAAAAATTCTTTTAAAGGATATGCCATGAAGAAACAATAAAGACTGATCTATATCTGTGGACTCAACCTAGCAGCATTTGACTGGGAACAACTAAAAGTATAATTGTAGTAATAATTGAAATCTTACATATATATGCATGTGTATGTGTAACAAACTATGTGCAGTCAATGCTAAGTGTTAGATTCAGTGAATTTATAAAAAAATATTAATACTAGATAAAAGAAGACTGAAGTAAATATATGGAAACAGATCTAGAGACTAAAGTGTTCTAGATAAGCCAAAATTTTACCTGTGATTATATGGGTATTTATTGCTTATAAAATACCCTGATAGACTTGTCACCTTATCATTCATTTGACCATTACAGTCAATCACAAAATTTTTTTCTTCACTTTGAGGACTGAACTGAGCCATTACCGCAGATGTCTGATTATTAGAATACTCAATAAGCATAATGGCCCTACTATATTGGCCAAAGATCTGTGACCAGAAAAATTGTCTAAATCTATATTGACAGCATTTATCCCATGAATAATTTTCTTTAGACATTATTTTTCTTAAAAGATAAATAACAGAAGAAAATGAAACATCATTACTAAGAATTACTTATACTACAATTACTGGATAAGCACTAAAACAATTACTCATTTACTGTAAGTCATTAGGTAATAATTTTTGATGGCACAGAAGTTAATTTTGGGTCACATAGTACATAAATTGCTAATTTCTCAGATTTTTATGAGAGAATATAATATGCTTGCCTTCAAGTACAAACAGAAAAACGTACAACAACTGAGAGAATATCAATTAAAGCAAACATCACAAATCTATAGATGTATGTGGAGATTTGTCTTTTGTCAAAAACAAGGTATGTAAAAAAATACTGAGAAAGTATACTAGTAAATTAAGTGCTAATTAAACAAATGACACTTAATTAGGATAATTAAATTTTATTTTTGATAATGGCACGTTTTGATATTGCATATAGTGCAATGTGATTTTAAAAGCAAAATATATAGAGAACTATCATAGAAATTCTAAATTTTTATTATATGAAAACACAGATCAAAATTTAGCAATGTATTACTACACAAATTTAGCATCTCACAAGCTTGAATATCCTAATGTCTTTTAGAGAAATACAAGGTCTTGTTTATTAGTATCTTTTTTGTATGGCAGTTTACACATGTATAAAAATTGGTAGGAAAGTTTAGGAAGATAGCTCAGTTAGTGAAGTTCATGCTTTTTAAAGAAGACATGAACTCATGTACTATTACCCACATGAAAAAGATGAAGACAGAGATGTTTGCTTTTAATAAGCAAACCAGGGAAAAGGGTATGTGCCCTAGGGTGGAACCCTAGGCCAGTGGGCTATCCAGTTCATCCTCCTTAATGAGAGTCAGACCAGTGAGTGATTGACTCCAAACATAATGGAACACAGTATATGAGAAATGACACCTGAGAATTCTGTCTCTAAATATATACATATACATGTATTCATGAACCAGTGCATATATTTCATCATGCACATAAACACACATATACATATCAGAAAATTATTCTGTTTTGTTATGTTTATTTTGTTCAAGACAAAGTTTTTCAGGATAACCCTGGATATCTGGGAACTTGCTCTGTAGACCAGGCTAGTCAGAAACACAGAGAGTTACTCGCCTCTACCTCCTGAGTACTGCGATTACTGTATTCTGGGATTAGCTAGGTGTGTGGCTCAGAAGACTATGCTTGATGATTGGAGCAAGAAAAACATGATGAACTAGCTATACTGTCTTTTAGCATTGTCATTATATACTGCAATAAGTTAAATAGGTAAAGTAAACAAGAGGAAGAAAATTATGGAAGATTTTGGCTGATGGCAATTAATCAGTTTTAGCCCATTACAGTACATTTAAATGGGGCTGCATTACAAGACAGGGGAAACTTTATTAATATAAATCAGTACTTACTAGAATTTTATTAGGGAAATTATAACTATTTTATTGAGACAAATGAAAACACATAAACTCTCCAAAGCAAATGTTGAGAACAGCATCAAAAGTGATTAGAGCAGTGTGTGCTCATACTGGCTTGAACGTGGAGAAGAATGTGGAGTGATATGAATAGTTTCTCAAACCTGAAAATAATCCCTAATGATGTGGAAAACTTATTACTACCATCACACAAAGTAGATTTATGCTAACAGATGAAAGGAGATTGATAACACATCCTTTCCTTTCAGTCTCCAGATCACACCTTAGGCTCCATCTCACTGTGACTTTGGCATTCAGAGACTCAAAGGACATAGCTGAGAACACTACACTAATGATCTATAGGGAAGTAAGGTAAAAAGCAGTGTGTATTTTTCACAAAAATGTTGGGAATAGAATGACTATTTTGGAAAAAAGAAAAGGAGCTGCAGTGTGGGAAAATTCAAAGACAACAGATAATAAGAGTGAATAGGGATACAGTAGATTATATGCTGAAATATAATAAAATTTATTCAATTAAATAACATACATTAAAGATTATTCATATGTTTTTAAAATTAAAATTAAACTGAAGTTGTAATGATATTACATACAAATATACATTTAGAAAAAAATCACAAAATATATGATGAAGTTTAGAGTTAATTTTAATATTTTCAATTAAAAATTAATAACATATATGCTACTGTAACTGTGATCAGACATAAAGAATATACCACTGCCTCGGTTTAAAGGCACACTTGCTGTTGAATGACTATTTATAGCAACTAGAATTACTCATAAAGGAAATGGCTGGACACTTCATCCTCATTCATAAAACTTAGAGTTGTTTAAAAACAATACACTTTATCACTTTATTCTACATACTTCAAATATTCAGCATGTTAATTTATACATATAAAACCAGAGAGTTTATATAAAAACTCAAATAAATATAGCTGTTATCAGACTCTATCTTCTGCTTTTTCAGGAGAAAGTACAATGTAACTTTTGGTAAGAATTCTGAACATGATGCACAAATATTAACTAGAGTCCTTAATTATTATGGTATATTTTTGAATATTTCATCCTATATATTTGCAAATTTTTGTCCAGTAACTAACATTTCTTCATTTTCTTAAAAGCTCCTTATTCTAATACCCAGCTATTTACATTTGTGTTATTAGTTTTATTTTATATATGAGTAGTATACTGATATCATTTCCACCCATCACTCCCTCTCAATTTCATGATCTCTTCTATTTATATTATTATTATTATTATTATCATTATTATTTACTTATGTATACACCAATGAATATATAAAACCAATCTGACTTTCTAAGTCCATTTAGTGTCTCTCCTATGTGTTTATACCTGACATTAAAGGGGTAACTTATTGGGGGTGAGTAGCCCTGCTGAGAGAGATCCTCGCTTAAATTTTGTAGCTCTTTATCTATGGCTGGGAGCTCCTGTAAGATTTTCCACATCAACTGTAGAATGCCAACTGTAGTGTAACTGCACAGACCTGTTTGTGCAGTTAACATTCTTAACATTCTGAAGATTTCATCAATAAACTCTTTGTAATACACAGATAATATTAATTCAGCAGATTTCATCATCCTCTGGATCTTATATTCTTTCCATGGTTACAGTTGAATTTTTGACTTCTGTGTAGTTGACTTTTTTTTTTCAGATCCCAATGTAAGTGAGCTTGTGCACTATTTTTTTTCTGTGTTAGGCTTATATTTCTCAGAATAATGTCTATCTTTAGGGACATGCTTTCAGCATCAAGAAACAAAATTTAAGGAAGACAATTTTTCTTTACCATGCCTTCATTCAGTTGACCACACTTAACTTCATCTGCAGCCTTTATTACTATGAATTGATTTTCTAGCTTGTGTAATATGCTTGAAATGTGAGGACTTAAACTGAATGACAAACCATACCAAAGATTAGAAAATTTATATACAGTATTTTTTTCTTTTCATTTGCTAAAAAAATTGTAGAGATTATGAAAGGTATTTTGAAGGATAGTATAAGTGATATAATAAATATGCTAATTTTATATTGAATACATTACCTATACTTTACTCTGTTAACTACTTTATAATGTGAAATGAAGGTAATTTCAATACTAAGAAGAGTGATGAGTTGTTGACAGCCTTATTTGTCATGACTTGGGTTGATGCCTAAACTGTAAAGAGTTGGCTGTAACTGGTGTGTGACTAAATCTGTATAACAAACAAATTCCTCAACTCTGTACTAGAACCAAGGTCAAGAGGATTTTCACCTAGGTGAGAACACATATGGCGAGCAATGTGATTTGTGTTCTGAAAATGGAAAATGTATTTCCAGTAATATAATCAGTGTCAATGATAGATTCAAATATGTGCATGATGCTCATAAAAGAAATTTATTTTGTCAATTCTCAAACATTCAACAGTAAATAATTTTCTCTTGAAAATTAAATTTTTAGTTTTTCAGAAGTTAGAAACTTTGGCTTACTTGTATAAAAATCTTTTATTTTGTGAATTTGGAACATATTGATTAAAATATAATTAGATTACTTCGTTAGTTAGTAAGTATTGAGCTAGTATATTCCTTAGAAATCCAAAATTCCATATTTGGGTGGATATAGGTAATTAAAGACATACCCATAGTGACAGATAGAAGGAAGTACTGCTGATATTTCTATCATAAAACAATAGATGAAGTAAATTAAATTGTACTATTTTATATTCCATTGGATTATTTTTCCTGCATTCATGAAAAATAACTACATGAACTTTATAAACCAATATTTATAGAATTGAAAAGGAAGGCTTGTTCAATGAAGGCTCATTAGAGCTTTAGAACATAATAGACTTGGGTAGAAATCCTTCTTAGATCAATCTGAAAATACACCAAAGGTGTGCATGTGTATGAATTACAATATCATATATTTAGCATACAGAACTGAGTAATCTGATTAAAATACTGAAAATTGTTAATGTTCGTGTTATTGTAGACATTTTGAGGCTATTCCCATTAACGTATTTCATATATGTAAATGTATATTCTGTGAGTGATTAGTGAGTAATTACAGATGAGCACAATTTTGTTATAACTCAAGTCGTAGGCTTAAATAGAACAAACTGGGGCAGCATCACTGGATGGATGACCTGATCTATAGCAAACAGAGCAGGGCAAATGGAGCTCTTTAATTATCAATAAATAGTTTTTATTTTTAAAATTTATTTATAATTTTATAAATGTTAGCTGACAGATGTAGAAATTTAGTTTAGGTATTATTACAACACATATATTTTAAATATGCTTCATTGATCATGGAGTCAAATATTAATGTAGTTTCTACTAGATTTAGGTTTAGTACATAAATCTATACATTTTCTTAGTTTGTAGATATACCCCAAACTGAGTATATCAAAACAGCTCTTCTTTAAAATTGAAACTTAAAATATATCAATTAGAAACTTTCTAAATAATTGCCATTGTAGTAAAGCAAATGACAATAAACATGGTAATTTTTGGCAATTAATTGATATCCAATCAACTCACTAATAGTATTTTGTTAAATACCAGTTAATTGTTTGAATCTTTTCAAGTTTAACATATTAAATAGGGTAATAAAACACATTTATTGTTTTCTTTGTTGACATAATTATATGGCAACTAAATTAACTCACTGTTATTCATTTAAGTTTATTACAATATCATGTATTTAGTGTACAATAACTGTGTAATCTAATTAAATACTGAAAATGTGTTAATGTTTATGTTATTCTAGACTAGTTAAAAACAGGCTCATTAAAACCTTTCCTAGAAAAAATGCTGTGATTTTTGTCATTATGGACTTAGTTTAATTATGTATATTTGTGCCTATGAAGATATATTTACAATAGTACATTTTGTAAATTTTGTTTTATAAATTTTGTAGTCTTGAATTGATTAGAGATCTTTAGTCATAAAATTAAAAATATCATCATAATCAATGCTAATAATTTTAGAAAATCACTCATGAAATACATAGGATCAGTTTCTTTATAAAGTATACTCATATACTTTTTCATAAACCATGTATTGCTTTATGTATATTAACCTTAAATGGTGATTAAAATTTTAAAAGCGAGGCATAGTAACATGTGTCTGTAACAACCCTCCCTGCTGAGTGTGACGAATAGAAGGATCTCCACAACTTACTGGAGAGTCAGTTTAAATAGTCAGTGAGCTCCAGGTTCACTGGGAAACTTAGTATCAAAAATATGAAAGAGAGTAATGGAGGAAAACTGGCATTTGTTTCTGGTCCCTACTCAAAATGACACACATGTTCCCACAAATTAATACATATACACATACATCATACATAAAAGAGAGAAAAACTTAGAAGCTAAAATATGTTAAGATTAAAGGTATATTCTTTACTTTTTAATAACTAAAAATATATTTGCAAGGTTCTTTTAAGAACACTTTTTGTATGCTTGCTAGTTTGATTTTGATCTTTTATTATTTTTAGTTTCTAAACTTTTTGAATTAAGGTCAAATTAAATATTAGACCATTTTGTAATGGTTGCCTGTGGACTTTGATTAATTTATTTGCTTCTTTGAAGGACCACACATAGCAGCAAAACCCCTAACAATGACATCACCTCTGCAAAGTCATTCTGTTTTAACATAACTTAATCAATAGAAACCTATGTAATTTATAATATAAATATTAATGAAAATTTTAACATTTATTTTACAAATAAAGCCTATTAAAAACGCTTCATCTTAGTGAATTACAAGTCCACATCAGGGGCTGCAAAGATGATGGGTAAGCAATTCAGTGCATGCACTACTCTTGAAGATCAGAGTTCAGTTCTTAGGACCTGCTTTTGCCATTCACAATAACTGTATGTCTAGCTTAACAGAGTTCTGACATCTTCTTCTTGCCAAGGATAGTAAGACCAAGCAAAAAGGGAGCTTCCTTTTTATATTTCCTTTTCTGTGGCTTTCAGCAAAAGGTGTGGCTCAGATTTAAGGTGGGTCTTCCCACCTCAAACATTGCATCAAGAAAAATCCACAACAGGTATGGCCAGCTGCTTACATTTCAGTTAATTGATTAACTATAGAGTGTGCATTTGTGTGGATTAAAATCCATGTATTTATTTAATAATTATATACTTCTTTGTTACTTTTATATCATGAGACAGTTATGGTTTGCCTTCTGTTGTTGTGATAAAATATCATGTTCAAACCAAACTAAAATATTACAGGTTTATTTCATCTTACAGCTTATAGTTCATCACAGAAAGAAATCAGGTAGGAACATAGAAAGAGGAACAGAGATGGACAACAAAGAGAGAAGCAAAGACAAGATGGAGGAATTTGCTTTTCCCTTTTTGCTTATACCACCTAGCATCACTTACCCAGTTGTGACACTCTTATTCTAATCATTCTGATGTTAATAGTATTGTCTCCAATGATAGAATCTGTCATTCTATTAGTTATTAAGTTTGTATGCTGAAGTGTTCTACACCATTGATTTGTGGCTGCTGAGGAGAACAAAACCATAACCTCAGTACAGTTAAAACATTGCCACTAGCCATTTCCTGGTAGTGAATCAGAAAAAAAGAACACAAGCTAATGTTAAGATGTGAAAACACTATGTTTTACAAGTCAACATCTGGAATATAGTCAGAAGAGAAGATAAAGAGTGTACTTTAGACATAACAGCTGCCTGAATGTTGATAGTATTGTGATATACTGATAAAAATTCTTAGGACTGTGATGTAGAAACTTGTTTTGTGTAAAGTTTTATTATCTCTAAAATGTTATCTCAGCTATTGCATAGGATAAACTAGCGATATATTAAAAAATCACTTAAAAGCTAAACCTTCAAAATAAGTTATAAGGAATATTTACAAGAACTTACCTGTGGTACAGTTAGATTGACTACTCCAAAAAAGATGAGGCTTTGTCTTAATGATGGTACAGCTTTAAAAATAATGCACATTGAGGCACAGAGGTTTGTCTCTTGACACACTACTAGGCTCTGGAGAGAGAAACAGTCCAGAGATCAGCTTTTCTGCCCAGTCAGAGGCAACCCACCAGTTGCCTGGCCTGCTCACAGTGGCATCCACTACAATATACAAATAAGTGCTGGAGAGAAGGGAGAGGAAGAGAAGCAGAACAGTTCGAACATTATGAAGAATGCAAGTTTGGAGAAAAACAGCCTGATGTAAGTATAAATAGCCTGCCCTGACACCTGAGGTCATGGTGAAGTCCCAGCCCATGTTGCCACTGAAGACCTTGACTATATCCATGAGCATGTAGTGGCATGGGTCTGCATTAATGTACATGACTTATATTGCCACTAGAAATGCTTGTCTGGGCAGCCACCTGGGGCCATGAAAAGGTTAAAGAGATGCTCAGAACTGCCTAGCTCCCTTGCTTTAAGACTCTGAAGAGCTGAAATAACATCTCATCTGATGGCAACAGTCAGGAGAATGGATACTGCACCTCACAGCTACAATGTAGTAGAGCTAGCCCTGGTAGCAATGGTGCAGTTGAGCCAACCCTAAGGTCTTGAGCATGAGAGAGCATGTCCTGCTCTTTGCAGGTTTCAGCACTCAGGAGAGCAGGGCAATACAGTGGAGCTGATCTTGATAGTGATGTCACAGGTGATCCAGCCCCGAATATGTGAAAGCAGGAGAGCTAGCCCAACCTCGCATGAATGGTAGCAGTGTGACAGTGAGCTCCATGTTTCCACTGGAGAGCAGAGTGGAGCTGGCTCTGGTGGTGTGAATGAGCTGGAACTGACATCATGAGAACTGGAGCGCTCCCCCTGTGTCTTGCTGGAGGAAGCATTGGGTGGGCAAGTCCAGAGAATGTTGGAAAGCCTGCCCTAGTGGTACAGATGTGGGAGAGCCATTAGTGGGCTATTGATAATTTTAAATAGCAAATTTAAGTATGTATGTGTGTGTGTGTGTGTGTGTGTGTGTGTGTGTGCACATTTTCTTTCTAAAATATTACCTTACCTATTTGTTTATTTAAATATGAAAATGAAAAGAAAAACAAAAAACACTAATAGAAACAAAAGAAGCTTCCCTATAATAAATGAGGGAGTGAGATTTTATTTTTCTGGCTCCTTCTTATCAACATTAAATGAGAAAATGAGATCACAATTATGATATTTTCACAAACATGTCAGAAATATATTACATGGGAAATATAATAGGCCAATAGAATGTCACATATATTTACTAATTTATTTTTATTTCTTCTAGACAGTTTTGTCCCATTATTGTGAAATCATACAAATTAAAATCTTCATTGTAAATAAAATGTTATTGAATGAATGATATGAACCTGGATGGAAGGTGGACAGACATGATGGGGAACCCTTACTGATGACTGTTAGTGTTGAGCTATATAGATAGAAGGAGTTGGGTGAGAAGAGAAAGGAGGTGGTTACTTTAGAGAACCAGAACAAAAGTTCATAGCAGCCTTATTTATAATAGCCAGAAGCTGGAAAGAACCCAGATGTCCTTCAACAGAGGAATAGACACAGAAAATGTGGTAGAATTCCACAATGGAGTACTGCTGAACTATTAAATACAATGACTTCATACAATTCTTAGGCAAATAGATGGAAAGAGAAAATATAATTCTGAGTGATATAACCCAGTCACAAGAGAACACACATGGTATGCACTCACTGATACGTGGATATTAGCTCAAAAGCTTGGAATACCAAAGACAAAATTCACAGACAACATAAAGCTCAAGAAGAAGAACAAAGTGTGGATGCTTTAGTGCTTCTTAGAAGGGGGATCAAAATAACCACGGCAGGAAGTACAGAGACAGAGTGAGGAGCAGAGACTGAAGGAAAGGCTGTCCAGATATTGCCCCACCTGGGGATCTATTCCACATACAGACACCAAACCCAAGACTATTATGGATGACAAGAAGTGATTGCTGACAGGAGCCTGATACAACTGTCTCCTGAAAGGCTCTAACAGAGCCTAACAAATACAGATGCGAATGATTGAAGACAACCATTGGACTGAGCATGGGGTCCCCAGTGGAGAAGTTAGAGACAGGACTGAAAGAGCTGAAGGGGTTTGCAACCCCAGAGGAAGAACAACAATATCAACCAACCAGATCCCCCAGAGCTCCCAGGAATTAAACCACCAACCTTAAATCACCAACCTTAAACCACCAACCAAAGTGAACACATGGAGAGACCAATGTCTTCAGCTGCATATGTAGCAGAGGATGCCCTTGCTGGGTATCAATGGGAAGAGAGGGACTTGGTCCTGTGAAGGCTTGGTGTCCCAGTGTAGGGAAATGCCAGAGCAGGGAGGCAGGAGTGGGTGGGTCGGTAGGGGACCACCCTCGTAGAAGCAGGGGTAGAGTGGATAGGGTAGGGGGTTTGCGGAGGTGAAATCAGGAAAAGGAATAGCATTTGAAATGTAAATAAATAAAATATCCAATAAAAATAAAATAAACAATATAATATATTAACATATATTATATTAATAAATATTAAATATTAAAAAATATCTAAATTCTGTTAACAGAAGAAAATATTAAAACCTCCTTGAAAACTAGCAGGAAGTAGAGGGTGTTTTTTAAACTACTTACTCAAATGAGAATGACCATTGATCCCAATTAAGTGCTTAAATAACAGGACAGAGTCCCATGTATAGAATATGTATGCTCAAGATTATTAGTCTACACTTCTATAATTTTGATACTGACGCATGAGTTTTTTTTTTTTTTTTAAATCCTAATATTGTTTGAAGCATTTTCCCTATATCCTCTCAACAAAGTTTCAGCACAAATATTTTATTTATCTGGCTCTCCAATGCGCTCTTACGCAACAACCCTCTATACCAAAGCAAGTAAGGATGCATGTATCTGGGATTTCTTTTTGTGTTCTTCACTTTTCGTTGGTATATCATGCAGGAAGTCCTTAGGTATCTTTTCTTCTGTGATCTTTAAATCACAGCATTTACCAAGGTTGTGCTGCTACATTTCACACTTTTCTTGTATTCATATATTCCAAACAAGCTCCATACTGCCTGGCAAGTTAAATTCAGGGTCCAAAACCCTTCTTTGAATTTCAGAACTGTAGATTCAAATACTCAGTGAGTATCCCCAGTTGGTATCTTCACAAACATGATTAGAGATATCCTCCTCATAATATCAATATTTTTATTTCTCTTACTTTGACTTAAAAAAAAATTATATATATCTATTGACATTGTCATTATTCAGGTTAAGTTTACTAGAAGGGATAGTTTTACCTTTGACATTCAGTTATTCTCTCTCTTGCAGTCTTTTTAATCTTTCTTCTGTGATTTCCCTGAGCCATCAGTGCAGTAGTTGCTTTATAGATGTATACATTGGAGCTTGACGTCACACAGTTCATTGAGCTCTTCATTGTGTTTTGAAGCTATATTCTGTAATGTTGTTTTCCAGTTGGTGTAAAGAGAAGCTTCTTTGATGAGAGGTGGTACCTACAGTAAATTCTGAGTATTGGGATAATATTTGGGATATAGTAAGGAATACACTGCCCTATCAAGTTGGCAATAGTAGATTATTGCTAATGGCTATGACCTCTCTTATCCTGGAAAGTTGCCTATGTGTTTTGTGTTAGGCATGATTTACCTCATGTTGAGTGATACTTAAGTTAATTAGATGTCTTTGGTTATCACCAACAAGTTAGTACCAATTATTGCACCTTTACAGATATCTAACATAGAGTGGTCATCCTTGAAATTGCATACATGAAAATAACAGGAATATCCTCCATATATTGTACTTATATATCTGTGCCTGAATGCAAGAATGGACACATAACAATAATAATCAAAGATAAAGAAGAAAAAACTATCAGCTTGAGAGTAGGGGAAGTAGAGTAGGAATACATGAAGAGTTGGAGGGAAAGTATATTTCAGAGTATGAAAGAAGTCATTTTCTTATCATCAATCACTACTATGTAAAATTAAAGGTATTGTCAATACTAACATTCTACAACTCTACTTTTTTATATATTATATAATAGATGAAGTATATATTATATATAATATTTAATAGCTATATATATATAGCTGTTTCTGGGTAGTTTTATTTCATCAGCAAAATTAGAAGATAAATAATATTAAATGGAAAGTGACAGAGTGCTGCTCTTAAGACATTTGCATTTGTTAGGGTTTTATTTACAGAGTTTTCTTGTACTGGATCTTGAATTCAGCATCTTCAAAAATATTTTCCTTTTTTTTAAGAATTTTACACATGTATAAAATGAAATATAGTCATATCTACTCCAAATTTTCTCTTTCAACTCCCCTCAAATCTCCCATTATCACTCCTCCCAATTTTGTTTGTTTTGGATTTCATGTTCACTGTCTGGGGAACCAGAGTGTAACTATTTAGCAAAATAACAATAGTAGTTCCTACTTTTTATTTATGACCTTGAATCTATTGGCTTTGAACAAGAATTTATCATCAGGAATGGAATCTCCTCCAATTAAACAGACCTCAAATCCAATAAGCATGCACTTAATTTTGCCCAAACAGTCATGCTAATACTGTAAAATTAGGAACAATTTTGCTGGCAGGGAAGACTTGCAGTATGCATGTTCAAGCTCAGGCTAAGTCTTTCCTCCAAAATCAGTGTTAATAGCATCTTCTAATTAGACTCCAGCTTCTTAAACTATGATTACTAACCTTTAAGGAGTCACATAACTGAATGTGGGTTTGGACAAAACTCAAAATATTGTAAGCTTTCTGAATATGTAATGACCAAAGTTTACCTAAAACATAACTATGGGATGAAAGTGAACCTGACCTGTTTCTGGAAAAACACGTCCGTCATTTATTATGTGATTTCATTGCAGGCTTGATTAAGAACACATAGCATACAGAATTTGCACTGCTCATAGAATCATGCTATGTTATGCCAATGAGCTTTACTGAAACACCTATGCTACTGTATATTTGAATTACAGTTTCCACAGGACACATAAAATTTCTGCACTTACAGAAAAAAATTAACACTATTGTATTGTATTATTCTATCTATCTATTTTGGAAAGCAAAAATTAATATTTTTTATCACCTTTCTACAGCACAGAAATTTCAAATAATTAAACAGTTGGAATATTTTCTGTTAGAATGATTTTTTTTTAAGATTTCAGTATCTGATCCTAACCTGAGTTTGGAAAGTTATGCCAGACTTTCTTCTCCCATAGTGGATATTTACATGAAAAGTTTTTCACAGTATTTATGACTGTAAAACCTAAATATTGAAAATGCTAAAGATGCTCAATGTACCAAATATCAAATTTATATTAAATATTATTTAGCCAATATTTATTTATGTATGTAAAAACAAAGTACATATCTATGTCATTTGTATGCAGTTTTTCTCCTTAATAAATTATATATGTGATTTGTGTATTAAAGAATCATTTTAAAATATATTATTTTATGTATTATCAGTAATAAATAACTTGTATTTCAGTCTTCTATATGAGGGGGTCTCTTAAACCATTCTTAGATATAAAGCATTAACAGTTGAAAATATTTTAAGCAACTTATTTAGAAATGCTGCATTGTCAAAATAATGGTAAGATCCTTACGATAATAAATTAGTGTTATTCAAATTTTTTCATAAAAATACTTCTATAACATGTTTCTTTTATTTTTCACAGATAAAAATACAGTAATGTATGATAATTTAATAACTTGTCACTAGAGAATTTTTAGTGTTTTCTTTCCTCAGAAGACAAAAATAAATAGATCCAAATCCTAATGTGATTTGCATCATGCAAAAAAGCCTCAGAGTTATATTTCCTATATTACCTATAAGTTAGTTCACTTTTAGTTTTACTTCATGTTTTTTAACAGACATGATCTTTCTATATAACTCAAGCTGTCCTTAAGTTTGCTCTTCCCACCTAAGTCTCCAGAGTCCTAGCATACAGCATCATCTTTAAGCTTTTCGAAATAATAATATCAGAAGTAGAAAAAGAGAAGAAGAAGAAGAAGAAGAAGAAGAAGAAGAAGAAGAAGAAGAGGAGGAGGAGGAGGAGGAGGAGGAGGAGGAGGAGGAGGAGGAGGAGAAGGAGGAAAAGCGAGAGAAACAGAGAGAGAAATGGAGATTCCGTGTGTATGCACATGTGCATGTGTGTAAGTATGTATGTGTGTATGCATCTGTGTCTTGGATATAAGCAAAGCAGAATGTATTATATATCTGTGCCTGTGTTACATTTTTTTCAACTTCTGTCTACACGTGCATCTGTATTATCTATCTGAAGTCAACATGCTTTCTCTTATTTGAATGTATCTGCAAGTTAGGGAAATGAAAACCCATTCCAAGAATGACACCCACTGGAAAGTCATACAGTGTTCAATCTATGGGATCATATGGATTCTAAAGTTTTAGAAGTTCAGATCATGGCAAACTGTGATTATGGGTAAAATGGAGGGTTCGTTGTTTCCATATTTCCCTTATCAATTTATATCACCTTTCTATATAGAAACAAAAACCAGATTCATGAGAAATATTAAAAGCTAAAAATTTAAAATTAAGTTTATTATGTAAGAACTTTCATAATAAAGATCGTGTGTTTTGTTTCCTTTAATGATTAAACTTTAGTCCAATAGGTTTTTATGGGGTGGGGGTTTGTTCGTTTTAGTTTGTTTGAGTTTTTTTTTTTTGTTTTTTTTTTTTTTTGGTTTTATTTTTTTGTTGTTGTTTTAATTTTGCTCATATCATTTTTGCAAAGCCTTACTCAGTGACAATATTTATTTGAATCATTTCCTTTCAATCTCCAGCAAAATCTTAACTGTTTTGTCTTCATCTCTTCTATCTGGCAGCTTGCCTTTAATTTCCATCAGCATTGTCATTCCCACTCTTTTTGCTACATTTGAGCTTAGACATTTTTCTAAGATGTATTGATTTTTGTCCTTATTAAAATATTATAAAAATTACTATTGATTTTTTCATGTGTAGTTTTGGTGGATTTCCTACCTCTGCTCCTTACTCATTACCAGAATCTTCATGCTAAATGGTGTGGGTGACTTTGGGAATGATCTAAATGAAAGTGAGGTAGTGCTCTTCTGTCCTTGGAAGACTGGCTACAGTGTTTTGCATTTTCTCCTTGTTTGTCCTGCACATTTGGCTATCAACTTTTTCAAATATATGGCTACAGCACGTCAACCTCAGTATCCATGGTAGCAATTTCTGCCCTAGTTTTTATCTGACCTTTCATTTATTTCTTCTCAAAATGCATATATTCCTTTGTAGAAGAAGCTAATGAGCTACTGATATCAGAGCCCTGGTTCTTTGGTGCCAAAAGCAGCATCTTGCAAAGCTGCAAGACATATGACCTTGGGAAGTTAGTCTCGTTTAAAAATTATGCATTTGGAGTATGTCTAACAATGACTTCTAATATCAAAGTTTTATAAAAATCATGTATTAAAATGGATTTTTATTGAATGTCATCATTATTAAAACAAAATATAGTTTTCAACTTTTCTAGCCATATTTTTGATATTATTTAATTTTTAAAAAATGATGCATATATAATTTTCCCCGAAATGGTGTATGAGGAGTAGCCCTGCAATTTGTGGTCAAAAGAGTACAGCATTTAACAAATTCTAATATTGTTTCACAGCCTTTGATGTGTGTAATCTCTAATAATAATAACTGAATAATAAGCTCATAAAATTCAATATTCTAATACTAATCATTAAAAAATAATTTAAATGAGCAATACATGGGAGGGGTTACAAAAAAGACAGAATGATTTTATATTTTTACCTGTAACTAAATCTAAGAATAGTTAGCTTAGCTTCATTGTTTCATATGTAAAAAGATGTAGCAATTTAATTCCAGTTAGAGTTATTATATTTTCCACAAGTGAAAATAATTAATCACAGTATCACTTCACTTTTTGAACATGTATCAAAACATACTGGCATAACTGAAAACTTTAAAACTAAGAAAAGAAATACTACCTCGAAAGATTAGATGAGAGTAAATAATCAAACTCAGAGCTAAAACCAATAAAATATAATAATAAAAAGAACTAATAATTTGATTTTTTGAGAAAATAAATAATAGTGACAAACCACTATCCAAACTATACAGCCAAGGAAGAATATCCAAATTAACAAAACTGGAAAATTAAAGGAGAAAATTATGACAAACACTGAAACTTTTTACAGGATCATAGAGATGTACTATAAAGATCTGTATTCCATCAAAATGGAATTAATAAGAAAAAACAATGTTCTTGAAATATACCATGTACCAAAATTAAATCAAGTTCATATAAACAATTTAAGCAGTCCTGTAACCTCAGTGAAATTGAAACAGTAATTAAATCTCCAAACAGGAGGGAAAAAAAAAAGGCCACGACCATATGGTTTGACCACAGAAACAGAAATTTACCAGAATTTCAAATTAGTCTACAAAGTAGAAATAGAAGGAATGTGTATCACGTCTTTTTATGAACCTCATTTACTCTGATACCTCAGTTACATAAAAACCCAACAAAGAAAGTGAATCGTAGACCAATTTCCTTTATAAATATAGATGCAAGAATGTTCAATAAAATACATCCAAACTGAACAAAAGACTACATCAAATAATATTATCCACCATAAACACATTGGCTTGATCCCAGAGTACCAAAGATGATTCAATTTATGTAAGGGAATAAATGTAATCTAACATGTAAAAATATTGAAAGACAAAAAACAAATTATCATCTCATTAGTAGAATAATGTCCTTTGACAAAATCTAACACTCCTTCATCATAAAGGGTACTATAGAGAAAAGAGACACAAGGGACATATCTCAACATAATAAAGGTGATATACAGTAGCCATAGACAACTTAATCTAACTAGAGATAAATTCCAGGTATTCCCATTAAATCAAGAAGAACACAAAGTCAATATCATAAGTAAAGTTTTAACTAGAACAGTATAACAACTGAGATAAAAGAAGCATAAAAGTGAAAAATCAAGTTATCTTTATTTGCAGATAATATGGTAACACACAAAATGATTCAAAAATCATGACAAGAAACACCTTCAACTGATACTTTCAGCAAAGAAACAAGATATAAAATTAATACAGAAAATAAATAGCCTTATTAAAAACAAGTGACAAATGGGCTGAGGAATTAAGCAAGTAAAAAATATGCTCTCTCTCTCTCTCTCTCTCTCTCTCTCTCTCTCTATATATATATATATATATATATATTCATATATTGGTACCTCTAACCATATATATAAACAAGTAAAAGACTTATACAGTAAAAAAAAAAAACATTGAAGAAATAAATTGAAGAACATACCATAAGTTAGTATACTTCTACACTTATGGATAGATGGGATGAATATAATAAAAGTGGCTACTTTACCAAAGCTTGGTATGGATTTAATGGAATCTCATTCAAAATTCCAACACAAATCTTCACAGAACTTGAAAGTTCAACTTTAAGTTTCATACACAAACAAAAAGACCAGAATAACTCAAATGATTTTGAACTACTAACAGATTGCAAAAACCTTCACAGTTCCAAATTTCAATTTGAATTACAGGGCTATTGTATTTTTTTTTTTATTTTTAAAGCATAGTATTAGAATAAAAAGAGACAGTTTTGATCATTGGACTCAAATTTTAGTCCCAGACCTAAGTGCAGATACTTTTAGACACATTCTTTCTAAGAAGCTATAAATACACACTGCCAAAATTATTTTATCTTCAACAATGACACTGGTCAAAGTGGATAGCTGCATATAAAAAAGTGTGAATAGATCCATACTTATAACCCTGCAAAAAACTCCGCTCCAAATGTATCAAAGGTGTCAACAAAATGGTAGATGCACTGATTTTGACAGAGAAAAAGATAGGTAGGAAATAGACTTTAACTAACTGGCACAGGAACAGTTTTTGAACAGAATTCCAAAATCACAGGCACTAAATACAGCAGCTAATAAAAACTAATAATCAGTACTTAATGAAGCTGGACCATTTATGTAAGGGAAAGGAAAGCCTCATTTGGACAAATCAACCAGCTACAGAATGAGGGAAGATTTTTATCAACTGCACATGTGATAGAAGTCTAATATATAAAATAGTCCTTTAAAATACCTCAACATTAAGAAAACTAATAACTCAGTTAAAAATGGGGTAAAATCTAAAAAGAGTTATAAAAGAGGAGACTCAATTATCTGGGTAACATGTAAAAATACTATTTTTTTTAGGGAAATGCAAATCAAAAATATTTTTTTCTTCATCTTACACCAGTCAAAATCACCATGAATAGCAGAACAAATGACAACTCCTGCTGGTAAGGATGTGGATCAAGAGGAACATTCATCCACTTCTGGTGAGAGTGCAAACTTGTTCAGCCATTAGGGATATCAGTGTGGTGCTTCTCCAGTAAGCTAGAAATTGATCTACCTCACTGACTTCCAAAAGGGACAGTTGCTCAGTCATATTCATTGATGTTCTATTCTTAAAAGCCAGAATTTGTAAATATCTAAGATGTCCATCGAAGGAAGGTCAACACCAACCCAATTACAAATAATTTAATCAACAACAGTAACCTGTATACC
This sequence comes from Rhynchomys soricoides, assembly GCA_019843965.1. Lineage (NCBI taxonomy): Eukaryota > Metazoa > Chordata > Mammalia > Rodentia > Muridae > Rhynchomys > Rhynchomys soricoides. The sequence goes on along the minus strand of JADRCH010000004.1, from coordinate 30,669,641 downwards.
AGATGTATTTGTGTAAATCTTTTCAAAAAAAAAAAAAAAACTAGAGTCATCAACAAATACCTCATTCAATTCAGAATCAACTATATGAGATAGAACCCACTGACAACACTGATTAGTTGTCCAATAACCAGAGATGAGATAACCAAGACATTTGTGGGAATAGCAAATACTACTGTTCTGCTAAAGGAACATAGCAAGAAAATGACTCTTAGTGACATTCTGCTGAACTCATGGATCAGTGCCCTGATCAGCCATCATACTAAACATTTTCTGCTATAGTTGCTGGGGAAAATACATAGACCTTTAGTTGAAAAACATGCGGGGGTGGGAGGGGACTTAAAATACTCAGATCCACATCGATCCCATCATTCAAACCTCAGGGAACCCTACAGAAGAGTTGGGCAAATTATGGTAACAGCCAGAGAACCTAAAGCATACCAAAGGAAAAATGAACTTTTAAGCACATATGAGTTCACAGACACAGAGACAGCATGCACAGTGTCTGTGTAAGTCTGAGCCAGATGGCATCTTAGGGCTGATAGTGGAAGCATACACAATCCTGTATCCTAAGTCAGACAATATCTCCAATTGATAATCACTCACAAATGAAAAATTAATTTTCTCCAACAGAGCCTCACTGAGGATACAAACCACTCATAAGGAAAATCTTATGTATATCAGTAAATAGGCACACAAAGCCAACCTGGTTCTCACAAAATGCTTTAATGGGGATGACTAAGGAAAAAAAAAAAAAAACAAATTTATAGACCTTTTGTGCATATTATTATTATTGTTTCTGCTTTCCTGAATATGGGAATTCTGACCATGCAAACATTTGTTTCTGTTTAAATATGATTCTAGATCTTTTTCTTTGCCTTTTTTCTTCTGTTTATTACTATTTTGTCTTATTCTCGTTTGTTATTTGATATAAATTTATTTTATCATTATTATGTTTCAGATGCCTATTTGTATTCTAATGCAAGAAAGAAAGTAAGCAAATATGGGGATTTGGTTGGGTGGGAAGTAGAAAATAACTAGGTAGAGTTAAGGAAAGAAAAATGAATTCAGAATAAATTGTATGAAAAAAGTGTAATTTTAGTAAAAATTTTGAATTAGAAAAAATCAGCATCTCTCATTTTTTTCTCTGCATAATGGCTTTCATTGTGGATGCAATCACTCAGTTTGCTTTTCCAGGCACCATACCTTACAGCAGTTACGCCTCAGTTTGGCACTCTGGACGCTTATACCTCTGGAAATACAAATTCAAATACTCATCTCAACACTGATCTTATAGGCTAGCTCAGGTATTACTGATCTTTCAATTTTTTTTCCACAAGCAAAATGTTACTAATAAACTTATGTGCTTTCATTAGTTGTCAGAGTTTGACACAAATAAATACATACAAATATATGTTAATGGAAAATATATGTCCATGTTTGAATCATGATGCTTTTATTCTTATTTCTTCATAGTATACTTTATTAAATTTTCTTAATATCTTTTTAAAAAAATGTGTGTAATAGATGCAAGCCTTATTTTCCTAATCTTATAAATTCTAATGATACACAATTTAACATATACAGCATTAGCATATCAATCTTGTATATAAGTTATTTTTCTTAAATTATGTGCTTAATAAATAAAATATATATATATATATATAATACTTATACTCTGAAAACAATTAACAAAAGAACAGCATCATACTTGATAAGAATTAATTTATGTGATAAAAGGAGTATTAGATATTTCATTTTTTGAATATCCACTAAAAGTAATTTGACTTTAGAAAATATCACTAAATTAATCTTTTAGAAGGAAACCAACTTAAATTTTAATGTGAATAAAATTTTCCCAATTTGAGTGAAATTTATAAATCATAAGCTCATCATTTCTATCTGATAGCATGGAGGAAACAAAACTTGTACACTTAATAATGAGATTTGCTCAAATGTAATAGGAGGATAATATCTTTAGCAGAATAAATTTAAATAGTATTTTTAACCTAATTATGCAATTGATACATTAACTACCAACCAAAGAAGGAGAAAAATTAGTGATAAGAAAGTAAAGAGTGTATTCTCATATAAAGCTATGAATGATTAGTTTTAAAGACAGGTAATTGTTAAGTTTAATATAAATTACTTTAGAAAACTTTGGAAAAGATAGTTAAAATTATACCTGTAATGTTAACTCATAAAACCATAATTGTTAAGATAATTTCTAGGCGACTGGATGTGTCGTGACAGAAATCATTCTGATGCTGACATGCTTCTATTCTCAGTGTCAATCAGTAAACCTAATCTCATTTGGTAAATATGTTTCAGGAAAGTTTTTAAACCATTGAACCATTTTCAACTCAAATTCTGGTATTAGTTCTTTCAAGTGAGAAATCACAACATTGCACACATCTGCTCTAAGCTTCTCCAGAACTCTCCAGGACACCATCAGAAGGACCATTCATCCACTCTAGCATACCAGCAATGTACAACAAAACTTTTGTAGCAATTTAAACAGAGTTCTGTTGATTCTGTTCTCTCTTTATATTTGTGTCTCCCACGTCTTTTCTTTTAATATATTCCCTTTGTATGCAAATTGGTTTTGAATATTGTTCAATTTTGAAACTTACGTCTTTTGTTTTACTTTGCTATGCAATAACTTTAAAGCCAAGGCTGTGCAGAAATTCACTAGGCAGTCCAAAGACATGAAGTCCATGTTGATCTGCCTGTCTAGTGCTGAAATTGCTGACATAGACACCCAAGCCTATTTTCTCTTTAATTTTTAAAACTCATGCCAGTTTGAGAAATTTTATTTTACATTTATGTTTTCTTTTTTCTTTAATTGTTATTTTATGCATATGTAAAACCTAAAAATAATGTGCTCAGTCTGTATGTTACTTGTATGTATATTTTCAGTTTGAGATCTAATTAAAGTGCTTATAACAAGAGAAGACTATGTTTTACTGAAAACATACACACAGGTAATGGTATATAGGCTAAGAAGTTTTCTATGCTCCTATACAAATTGTATATTTCTTGAGACACACATCTGTATACATAAAATTAATGAAGAGAGGCCATGAATTTCAAAAAAAGCAAGGGGGATTAGAAAGAAAGAATGATGTAAATTCATAGAAAATAATATAAGATGCAATTTTGATAAGTTTCAGTAGAAAATACACATAAAATAAAGAAGCCATGAAGCAGGAGAGTCATATCTTAAAAATTAAGAGTAGCAGGAGAAAGAATTAGTGAGAGAGTTGAATGGAAGATGAAAATGACTAAATTTGATTATAAGGATAAATAAAAATACCAAGTAATAAACATTTTTATGACAGCAAATCAATCTAATTGGCTATTCTAATGCAGATAGACCAGTTTTTGAGTTATACTTATAGAGAGAAGTATGAAATAGCTATTTCTTTTGAAGAACCAATGAACAATCAATAAAAATGAAGAAATGATTTTATTTTCTCTATAGCCTTGAAATAATAAAGAAGTTTGATATATATGTATAAATAATTCATACGTCTCTCTATAAGTGTAACTCAAAAACATGTACATCCAAATGTACATGTACTTTCCTTAGCCTAGAAGTCACAATTTATATTCTGTACAGCCGAATCTCTCTTTGCATCATAAACATAACTGAACCTTTGCATTAACTTTCTAATCATTCCCTAATTCTCTTTATAGTCAATTAGCCCTTTAATATTCTGAATACATACTTATACAATTTCAAGCTACTAGGTAATTTTGAGTACTTCTATTAAACATTATTAGATATGAAAATACTTTCTTCTAACACCCACATTTGCCTTTCAATTCACAGTATTAATACACTAATACGGAACAATCCGGCTGATGCTTCCATAACCTTATCATGAATTCTCGTTTCCATGAGCCTGGTTTTCCTGCACATCTTTATTAAACATTTTCAATAAAAACAAAAAACGACTGACCATCAGATAATTTAAAAATGAAATATACCTAAAAATAATATTCTAAGTATTTGTGTCAATAAAGAAGCTGAAATATCTAAAGTTTAATAGGAAAGAAACTACAGAAAAGAGACATAATTTTGGACAAGGATGAGTTTTGTTGAATTTAAATGTTTCAACAGCTATGTATATAATTTAATTTAAGTTAAATTTTGTATAATAAGTAACTTTTTTGATACTTTATTCATATTTCAAATGTTTCTTCCTTTCTAGGTCTCCCCATCAGAACCTCCCTATCTCCTTTCCTCTCCCCACCTCTATGGGGATACTTTCCCACCCACCCACCCATCCACTCTCATCTTTGGAATTCTCCTATAATGAGGCATCTAACACCCTCAGGCCCAAGGGCCTCTCTGCCCCTGATGGCTATCAAGACCCTCCTTTGCCATATATGTGGCCAGCACCATGGATCCCTCCATGTGTATTCTTTGGTTGATGATCCAGTCTCCGGGAGGTCAGGCCAGTGAACACTGTTGCTCCCTCCATGGGGCTGCAAACACTCTCAGCTCTTTCAGTCCCTTCGCCAACTCTTCCATCTGGCATCTCATACTCAGCCCAATGGTTGCAGTGAAGTGACTCTTGGGTATTCCACAATTTTGGGCTAATAACCACTTATCAGTGAGTACATTCCATGTTCATTCTTTTGTGGCTGAGTTACCTCACTCAAGATGATATTTTCAAGTTCCATCCATATGCCTGTGAATTTCATGAAGTCACTGTTATTAATAGCTGAGTAGTATTCCATTGTGTAAATGTACCACAATTTCTGTATCCATTCCTCTGTTGAGGGACATCTGGGTGGTTTCCAGTTTCTGGCTGTTATAAATATGGCTGCTATGAACATAGTGGAGCATGAGTCTTTATTACATGTTGGAGCATCAAAGAACTCAAAATGTTAAATTCCAGAAATCCAAATAACCCTATAAAAAAATGGGGAACAGCGCTAAACAGAGAATCCTCAACTGAGGAAACTTGTAGGGATGAGAAGCAACTAAATAAATGTTCAACATCATTAGTCATCAGGGAAATGCAAACCAAAACCACCTTGAGGTTCTGCCTCACACCAGTAAAAATGTCTAAGAACAAAAACTCAGGTGACAGTAGATGTTTACAAGGATGTGGAAAAAGAGGAACACTCCTCCATTGCTGGTGGGCTTCCAAGCTGATACAACCTTTGGAAATCAGTTTGGCGGACCCTCAGAAAAATGAACATAATACTACCTGAGTACCCAGGTATAATAAGCAATTTTATCTAGTAACTATCTACTCCTTTTGTGTTCGTCATGATTTTTGCATTCATTTCTGCATCATTTTACTTCTTAAATAATTCATGATATCATTTATTTACTGATCCTTTCCTTTCTGTGTTCTCTATATGTTTTTCTGACTGGCACATTGTTTTTTCTAGAGAACAAAAAAGCTCTATGCCCCAGCAGTGGTTTAATTCCACATTATGATTTAAATTCATACCTCTGGTTGTATATCTAGCTGTTGAAATTTTTATCACTTTATGACAAAATCTATCCTGTATCTATTGCTCTTTTATGACAGTGATTTGCTCACTGTTTTACATCTGGATGCTTATTGTCCCTTTATCTCAATTCAGTGCATACATCTGAAATAATGTACATAACTGCATGGTTCAATTATGCATATATATACTGGATGTTGCAGGGTTACAGCACATGATTGCAAATCTCCCAAATGCAAAAGAATTCTGCTTAAATTCCAATTTAAATTTGCTTCTTTCTATCCTGACAAATATGCTAACACTGTCTTAAATCCTTTGCCCATTCTATTAATTTCCAGATCTTATTGAATCTTTAATCTTCAAACATTGTATTTGCTTTTCCTCTCAATTTTGAATCATCTGCTTCTCAGCACTCTATCCAGATTGTTAATAAATATGTTAAATAGCTAAGGGCCTGAAACTGATCCTAGAGGGCCTTACTAGGTGTTTTATTTTGAAAGCCCAATATGTTCTATTAATAACACCTATGCATTTTAATGTGGTTCTTTTTTTTGCTATCCATCACACACTATTGTACTGCATAGATGCTATTAAAACATGAATGTTAATAAACTTTATGTATATTCTATTTTAAAATTATTATCACCTCAAATTCAAATGAATGATATTTTCATGTCCACATCAAATATGACATGTAAATGAATTTTCACAAAAACATATTTTAAGCAAATATAAACAGTGAAAATATATACTAATACAGCATGATAGAATAGGAAATCTTTGGACCATACACAATCAATTACAAAATAGCTTTAGCTTCCTTGAGGTCCAGCATTTCTCACAACAGAGGCTCTGAACACTTACATTGATTACTTTGAGACTTTCATTTTTGGTGACCTCAAATGTTAAATTTATAAATTAAAAATGATTTATCTTTATAAAACTAACAGAGATCAATAAAATCAATACCACAGAGGATGTTCACAGTAAACACATTTCTTTCCTTTTCTAATTATTTTTCCTACTTTTTAAAAGAAATGTCTATACCTGAAAATACAAAAGGTAGTTGTAGCATAATTCCAAAGGAAATCAGAATTAAAATGAAATTTGTATTCCTTGAATCTTGCATTTTGCTATGGCATATCCATTAAGTACATATATCCAAATAATTGAGTCATTATTCAATAGTCAAATAAAGCACTAAGTTATTTTATTTAAAATACAAGTTATATATTCATACAAATTACATGTAATATAGAGGGCCATATTGAAGGATTTTGGCCAAATAGTTACCCCATCTCTAAACAAAGAAGAAAAATTTTAAAAAAGCAATAAGTTAGATAATGTGATAATATAAACTACAAACGTATCATGAGATTAAATAGTTAAGGTGGAATCTTAAAAACCAAACGTCTTCTATAGGTTATCAAACCAAAGTTCAGCCAGGCAGTGGTGGTGCATGCCTTTAATCCCAGCACTTGGGAGGCAGAGGCAGGTGGATTTCTGAGTTCGAAGCCAGCCTGGCCTACAGAGTGAGTTCCAGGGCAGCCTGCACTACACAGAGAAACCCTGTTTCTAACACCCCCCACCCCCCAAAAAAAACACACAAACAAAAAACAAAAACAACAACAAAACAAAACAAAACTTCAATTCCTGGTATAGCAGAATTATCTTCAAGTAATTGGTTGGGTATCTTAGACACTCAAAACAATATAGCTTCAAAGATACTATGCAGAAAGCAACATTAATAGTAATTCCTGACTGTGAATCTTGCAAGTTAAAAAACTGAAAATGTTAAGAGGAAATAATATTTATTGTGATAGTGAGATAAATGTTCAAATGATAAACACCAATTTTCTATACTGACTTAAGACCTGTTTCATTAAACTGAACCCATGCCTGGATCTGAAAATCTAGCCAAGAAACTGTGAGTGGAGATATCATAGGCTGTAGGAGAGAATCTACAATTTTATTCATAAGGGAATAAAACAAAATTACCATCATTATATACATCCTTTTTGGACAAGAGACTGAAGGAGCTGAGGGAGTTGGCAGCCCCATAGAGGGAGCAACAGTGTCAACTGGCCAGACCACCGGTTCTCCCTGAGACTGGATCACCATCCAAAGAATACAGATGGAGGGATCTATGGTGCTGGCCACATATGTGGCAGAGTAGGGTCTTGTTAGTCATCAGGGGGAGGAGAGGTCCTTGGGCCTGAGGGTGTTAGATGCCTCAGTACAAAAGAATGCCAAGGAGGGAATGTGTACAATTTGGTTGGTGGTCCAGTCCCTGGGAGCACCTGGAGGTCTGGCCAGTTGACACTGTTGCTACACTCATGGGGCTGCAAACCTCCTCAACTCCTTCAGTCCCTTCTCCAAGTCCTCCATCTGGGACCTTACACTCAGTCCAAATGTTGGCTCCAAGCATCTGCCTCTATATTTGTCAGGCTCTGGCAGAGACTCTAAGAGTTTGCATCCCCAGAGAGGCAGCAGCAAAGGCAACTGGCCTGACCCCTTGATACTCCTGGAGACTGATCCACAAACCAAAGAATACACAGGGATGGACCCATGGTCCTGGCCACATATGTGGCAGAGGAGTGTCTTGTTAGCCATCAGTGGAGGAGAGGCCCTTGGGCCTGAGTGTGTTAGATCCCCCAGTATAGGGGAATGTCAAGGAGGGAAGATGAGAGTGAGTGGGTGGGTGGGTGGGAGAATACCCCCATAGTGGCAGGGGAAGTGGGAGGAAATGGGGAGGTTCCAAAGGGGAGATCTGGAAAGGGGGAAACATTTGAAATGTAAATAAATTTTGAAAAATAAATTTTAAATAGGTAAAATATATGATATCTGTTTTAAAATAACTTACTTATTTTCACACCTTTAAATACTTGAATTTGTAGATTATAGTTTTAAACTTTGGGTCTATTATTTACCACTTTTATCATAGCAGTTTAATCCTTGAGCTTAGTGACCATTATTATTGGTTTTGAATACCTGATCTGAGAAGAGGTCAGCATATTTCAGTGGCAGAGAATTCACTTAGTTTGAATGAAGCCCTGGGTGTGATACACAGTCATATATCTAATACAGTCTGGAGCTATGGTTTATCACCATCTCTCTACCAGACCATCCTTAAGCCACTTAATAGTTCTGCATTTAATTTTCCAATTATTTAACCAAAATATATATTAATGGTGTCCTACCTTAGGTCACTTTAATCACAAAATAAAGTATCTCTGTAATGTTTTTGTGTAGCCTACGAAATAAACTTTTACAAAACTATGTCAAATTATTGTACATATAGCACACATATATGCCCATACACTACAAACACATATAAATACACCCTATTTTTTAACTAAGTTTATTTCTTTTATTTAAGTGAAAGAATTTATTTCTACATTTTCTGATTCACATGTGTAAAAGAATGCAAGCAAGTCTATCAGGTGACAGTAGTCACTATACATAGTGAGGACCAGTCAATGTTCAGGTTTTAAGATAGGAATTGGTAAAATGAAACCTTGCCTTTAGAGAACAACTTAAACAAATTATATATAAGCTTGAAGAAAGCTTTTCTCATTCCATATATTTAAATAGGATGAAAGAGGCCAATGAGCATCCTGCCAGGAAGAATTTTGTTAATTGGAAAGATACAGCAGTACATGATTTAACCTCAAAAGTATGATCTTAAAGATTTAATCAGTATTTAATCATACTTTATGTATGATTTTGGATGAAAATTTTCCCAATACTGTTGGTGTTAAATATTTTATCTTCATGTCTTATTCCGTCATATTTTCAATGAGTTTTTACTTCATTAAAATGACTATGTGTAAGTGATAGATTAAGGTAATCAATAGATAAATGATAGATATCAAATTTTGATTAATCTTGATTTACAGAAATTTATGACACATAAATATTGCTCAAAACTGTGATTTGAACTCTAATTGCCAAGAAATTCAGAATGATATGCTTTGTAAACATACAAAATATTTGTTTCTACAATTAAGTCTTTTAATAAATCTCAAATTATATCCAACCTGACATTTATATATTTAAAATATCAAGTCTAAAATATTACATTAAACATTCCCCCCATCTCTTACATAGGAGTCCCTGACCCATGTCCAAAGTTTGCATGTGGGTATCTCCAGTTGTTGTGCCTAATACTGAGGATACATAATACACTAGAGTCGGTGGATACCCAGAGACACCTCAGCTACTCAGGGGGTAAGTGGTGGGGAATATGGAGAGGGACTTTTAGAGGGGGACTTGGAAAGAGGACAGTGTTTGAGATGTAAATAAATAATTAAATAAAAAATTTAAATTGTTATATTCAGATAGTGTATCAAATTCTGTACACTCTTCATATATATGCATGCTATGATACATATATATCATATACTCTACATATAAGTATAGCATATATATATATACTCTTCATACATGTATACTATATACTACAATTATATATTCTTCATATATATATATATACATATATATATATATATATATATATATATATATTGCTATGATAATTTTATATACTGCAGTTGTAGGTGTTAATTTCTGCTCTCAAAGTTCAACCTGGAATTTTTTAGAATTTACTTATTTCTGTTTCTATCCTTTTCTACAGAATTTCATATAATGATATGTGCATCCTAAGTGTTTTACAAAGTTGAATAAATATGAAATATGATTGGCAATTATTGAGCATGAAATGAGAATTGGCTATTATTTCATCAATTATCATTAGATATAATCTTTTTAATCCAAGTTAAATTAAAAAATTCATTAATGCTTACCTAGTACTACTTTAAAATTATTAGTCTTTTGCAAATCAATAAACTATATTAAATAGTATTACCTATTAATAATAAATAAGAATAAAACAAAATAGTTATCAAATTACATCAAGCATAGAGTAGTAAAACATATCTTCCACAAAGCTACTATATATATATATAGATAGATAGATAGATGAATGAATATATTTTTCTTCTACAACTTCAAACCTCTTAAAAGCTAATCTCCTATTGTACTTAAGTGTCCATGATTATTTATGAAGCGCTTATCCTCAGTGATTAAAAATATCCTATCTAGTTCATTTTCTACTGTTGTGATAAGGTACCATGACCAAGGAAAACTATTGTAAAAATGCATTTATTTGGGGCTCAAGTAAGAAAAGTCAAGGTTATGATCTTAGTCATATAAAGCAAGGCACCATACAGAAAGACATGGAAATGAAGCCAAAGCTGAGAATTTACATGTTAAGACACAATCAGAGGCACAGAGATCTGCTTGTAAATGCATGGGCTTTTGATACAATCCCTTCCCTGACTGACTTCTTCTCCAACAAGTCAAAACCTCCAAATTTTCCCAAAATGTTTCACTAACTAAATACAAGTTATTCAGACATATTAGCCTATGTAAGTGAAATTCTCATTCAAACCATCATATATGCTGTACTAAATTCTTTTCTTAAGAATGTAAGAAATAATCCATTGAAAGTTTTTTCCTAATGTAATAATTTATTTTCACAGTAAGAACATGATACAGTTATCATTAACAAGTGCATGGAGCATTTCTTTATAAAATAAATTCTAGTTCAGTCTTCTTAACCTTCCCCACTCAGCATGGTTGTCTATTAAATTTTTATGATACTCTAGGCACACAGCATATGAAACAGGTATATTTAGAGGAACTATGTCCTGATAATATATCTATATACACATATTTCCACAGTTTTTAGTATATACATAATTTTACAATATTATAAATTATTAACAATAAAAGTAAATTTAAGTGGTAATATGATGCATGTGATCATTTATACCTACTTAAATAATTAAACATTTGAAGACTATTTGATCCTGTGGGCAGTGTTTTAATTAGAACTTTTGTTTCTATGATGAAACAACATGCCCAAAGAAACTTTGGGAGGACAAAGTTTATTTGACTTACATTTCCTGAATCTTTGTCTACTGTTAGAAACCAAGAGTGGAACTCTAATCTTGTGGGAACTTGGAAGCAGGAATGACACACAGACTACAGAAGAGCATAGTTTATTGGACTGCTTTTCATGGATTACTCAGCCTGCATTTATATACAGTCAGTATCTGCATCACAGAGTGGCAAAAAATATAAGGATCGTGGCATTCCACATCAATCAAAAATTAAGAAAATGCCAAATAGTCTTACCTACATCTAGCCATAATGGATTCAAATTCTCAATTGAGATTCCCTTCTCTCAAATCACTCCTTATTTCAAGTTGACAAAGGGCAAGCCAGTAAAATTAACCCTTTTGTGACTTGACAATCAAACACACCACTGTTAAGTTATAATCTTTCCATTCTTGTTCATCCTTAAATTCACATATTAATATCAAGATCCCAATATAAACTACTGTAACTTTTTAAAGTCTCACAGACTTAAAACTTAAAATATTTATTAAAAATCAAAGTCTTTTTTTAAAAATATTCAAACTCTTTCTAAATATTCAAAATCTCTTAAGTGTGAACTGCAAATTAAACTAAAAATGTAAGTTTAATATTTTCATACTTCAAGAGGAAAGAATCAGGCAGACTCACAAATTTGAACAGTGCAAAGTCAAACTCCAAAGTTGTAAATAATTCAGTATTTAATGTATAGTTTTCTTTCAAATTCTTCTGGACTTCTCCAATGGCTTTGAGTCACATCCATAGGTTTATTCTCTGCAGTGCACACACGTGCACTCACACACACAAACACACACACACACACACACACACACACACACACACACACGCATACACACACACGGTCTCCTAACTCCTAAAGCTGCTGTTGTCCACAGAAGTCCTCTCATGGTACTGGTAGCTATAAAATGTTAGTATCTCCTGATACAACTAATCTACAGTTCTAAAATCACCTCACCTGGGATCTCTTCATGGTGTCAAGTCTAAAATTCTAGAAATGGTTTCTCCAATACTAGGGCTTTAACTGCTACTGAATGCCAGTGTCCAGCCTCCACAAGCGTTGGAGGCCATCAAGGACTATGGATACCTAGCGAATAAGAAAACACACAACTGAGGTATAATACTGCCAGGCTTGTTCATTTCTGTAAGAGCTTTCTGAACCCCGGGGTCATAGACTTGACTCAGCCTTAATCTTTTATTGAAATCATACAAGGAAGTTGGATTACAAAGTTCATAGGGGGATGGGTAAATGCTTCTCTATTTTCCTGTGCCAACTTTTTCTTAAGGCACAGAGTAGTACAGATTTAGAACTGAGAGAGAGAGAGAGAGAGAGAGAGAGAACTATATAATCTCAAAATGGAGAGAGTCCTGAGCAAAAGAAGGTCCAGCAACAGTCCCAACATGATATCCAGCTCAAGAGGAGGTCTGACACTATTACTGAGGTTATAGAGCACTCAGAAAAAAGGACGCAGTATGACTGCACTCCGAAAGTCCCAAAAAGCAGCTGAAAATGTCAGATACAGATATTTGCACCCAACCAATGAACAGAAGCTGCTGACCCCTGTGCTTGAATTAGTGAAAGGCTGAAAGAAGCTGAGGAGGAGGGAGACCCTGTAGGAGAACCAGCATTCTCAATTAATTTGGACCTTTGAGATCTCTCAAATACTGGACCACCAAACAGGAAGTATATGCCAGCTGATATGAAACCCCCAACACATATACAACAAAGGACTGACAGGTCTGTGTTCAATCAGAGGTGATGCATCTAACCTCAAGAGAAAGGAGGCTCCAGGGAGTAACAGGTCAGATTGGGTGGGAGGTGGGAGGTGGGCACATCCTCCAGGAGACAGGGCTGGGGAGAAGGTATGGGATGTGGAACATTCCAAAATAAATTATTTTTAAAAATTACAGCAAGCACACACTATATATATATACTGACCACCAGTCTCTTGTGAGGTCAACTACAGCAGTATTGCAGTTAAAAAGTCAATATCATTCAAACATATTTGAGACAGGATGGTTTCATAAAATGGCAATTATGAGCTCATACTGCTAACACTGTAGTCTTTGTAATTTTTGGACCCCATCTGTCTGTCTAAAAAAACATAGTCACCTAACTTGAATGGAAAATTCCTTGGGGACTGCCACAATCATCCATGAATTCAAGGACACCATTGCTAACTTTCTGGGAAATATCTGTATGTAAATGTCCTATTTTTATTATACAGAATTGAGACTAAGCCTGGGGAACAGCTGCAGAATTACTCATCTCTGCCCACTGCTTTAGGTTACTTTCCTTTCCACCTCCAGCACATGACTGTAACATACATTTCTCTTGAATAAATGAACAGCCTTCACTTTAATATTATTGGTAACATCCAATTTCTAGATATCAAGAAGATGTGCTAGATCACCAAATACCAATTTACTCAAGGAACGAAAAAAGAGAAGGAACAGTAAATAGATAAAGAGAATTATAAGTACTAAGAATAATTGCAGAAATGACATCATGAGGTGCTTGTGCCAAAGAAGCAGGCCTTGGAGTCTCTCATACTGGGGCCAGCATGAGGCCATAGCCTCACATTCTGAAGCATGATATCTGTGGCAGGTTTTTCATCCTTCTCATCAGGGGTCCAAGGCATATCGAACTTGTTGGGGTATCTCCAACAATAGAAACTACACCATTACTTGTCACCTCGTCTGGACTCTCTTGATGTCACGAATCAGTTCAATGTTTGAGTGTAATTATCTTCTTCTGTCTCAGTCAGCTGCCTGTTGGACTTCTCAGAGGATAGCCATACTAGGCCCATGTCTGTAAGCACACCATAGCATCAGTAATAGTGTCAGGCCTTGAAGTCTCCCCTGGAGATGAATCCCAAGTTGGGCTGTCTCTTCTCCATTTTTGTCCCTGCAGTTCTTTAAGACAGGAACAATTCTGGGTCAGAATTTTTGACTGTGGGTTGGCAACCCCATCCCTCCACTTAATTCTCTGTCTTTCTACTAGAAGTAGACTCTACAAGTTCCTTATCCCACTGTTGGGTATTTCATTGAAAGATCCTTCCATTGAGTAGCGAGAATCTAACCTCCTAGGTCTCTTGTACTTTCTAGAGGGTCCCAGCACATCCAAACCCCAAGGCTGTATATTGCTATTCATTCATTTGGCCCTCAGGAGTCCTTTCATGCCCCTTCTCCCCCCACCATGATCTGCTGCTCCATACATAATCATGTTCTCTTTTTCCCCTTCCCCTCCCCTCTTCCATCAAGTTCCCTCTTTCCCTCTGCCTCCTATGATTGTTTCCTTCTCCCTCCCAAGTGGAATTGAAGCATCTGCTTGTTAAACTTCTTGAGTTCTGTGGATTGTGTTCTAGGTATTCTGCATGTTTTTTTGCTAATATCCACTTATTAGAAAGTATATATCATGCATGTCCTTCTGGGTCTGAATTACTTCACTCGGGATGATATTTTCTGGTTCCATCTATTTGTCTGAAAAACTCATGATCCTCATTCTTAATAGCTGAATAGTATTACATTGTGTAAATGAACCTTACTTTCTCTAGCCATTCTTCCATTGTGGGATATCTGGGATTTTTCTTGGCACAATGACTAGACTCTAAAATTATAAAAGAAATTTAAAAAAAAGAAATTCCACAAAAATCAGGTACAAAGAAAAGCTGTCTGCTCTCTGTAGATCTATTCAATATGGTACTTGATGTTCTAGCTAGAGCAATAAGACAACTAATGTAGATCAAGGGGATACCAATTGGAAAAGAAAAAGTAAACATATTGCTATTTATGGATGATATGGTAGTATTAATAAATGGGACTTCATGAAACTTAAAATCTTCTGCAAAGCTAAGAACACCATGCATAGGACAAAACAGCAGCATATAGAATGGGAAAAGATCTTCATTGACTTTACCTCTGAGATAGGTCTGATATCCAAAAGACATAAAGAACTCAAGAGGATAGACATCATCAAATCAAATAACCCAATTGTTGATGCAGTACAGATCTAAACAGAGAATTCTCAATAGAGGAAGTTCTAATGGCTGAGAATCTCTTAATGAAATGCTCAAGATCAATAGTCATCAGGGAAATGCAAATCAAAATGATTATGAGATTCCATTTTACACTAGTAAGAATGACCAGGAACAAAAAAGTGACTTCGCATGCTGGTGAGGAGGTGTAGCAATAGGAATAATCCTCCATTGCTGGTAAAAGTGAAAACTTGTATAACCATTTTGGAAGTCAATTTGGAGGTTTCATATAAAATTGGAAATAATTCTAACTCATTATTCAGCTATATCACTGATGGGCATATACTCAAAATTTGTTCCACTATACCACAAGGACTCTTGCTCAGCTATGGTCATAGCAGATTCATTATATCTAGAAATTGAAAACACTCTAGATATCCTTCAATTGAAGGATGGATAAAGAAAAATATGGTATATTTTCTCAACTATTGAAAACAATGATATCATGAAATTTGCAGACAGCTGGATGGAGCTAGAAAAGATCATTCTGAGTTGAAGTAATCAAGACCCAGAAAGACAATATCCTCTCTTATAAGTAGATACTAGTTATAAAGAACAGGAAAAACATGCTGTTTTTAATCCAGAGACCCAAAGAAGTTAGGTAACAAGTAAGGATACTTGAATCTCACTAAGGAGGGAAATTTGAGTAAACACTGGGGGTAGATAGATGTTAGAAGATACAGCAGATGCTGGCTTGCATGTGGAGAGAGAGTGACACTTCTCCATTGTTTGTGGGTTTGCAAGCTGGTACAACCACTCTGGAAATCTCTCTGGTGATTTCTCAGAAAGTTAGACATAGTACTACCTTTAGACCCAGCTGTACCACTCCTGAGCATATACCCAGAAGATGCTCCAACATGTAATAAGGACACATTCTCTACTATGTTCATAGCAGCTTTAACCATAGCCATGAGCTTAAAAGAACCAAGATGTCCTTTAACATAGGAATGGATACAGAAAATGTGGTACAATGGAATACTACTCAGCTGTTAAAAGCAATGACCTCATGAGATTCTTAGGCCAATGAATAGAACTACAAAGTTTCATCCTGAGTATGATAACCCATTTACAAAAGAACACACTCAGTATGTACTCACTAATAAGTGGATATTAGCCCAAATGTTCAAAATACCCAAAATACAATTCACAGACCATGTGAAGCTCAAGAGTAAGGAAGACCAAAATGTGAATGTTTCAGTCCTTCTTAGGAGGGGGAACAAATATTCACAGGAGGAAATATGGAGACAAAATGTGGAGCAGAGACTGAAAAAAATACCATCCAGATACTACCCCAACTAGGGATCCATACCATATACAGCCACCAAACTTGGACTCTATTGTGGATCCCTGGAAGTGCTTGTGGACAGAAGCCTGATATGACAGTCTCCTGGGAGCCTCAGTCAGAGCCTGACAAATACAAAAGCAGTTGCTTGTAGCCAACCATTAGATTAAGCACAGGGTCCCTGATGGAGGATTTGGAGAAGACACTGAAGGAGCTAAAGGTGTTTGCAGCTCCACGGAGAGAGCAAGAGTGTCAACTGGCCAGACCCTCTGAAACTCGTGGGAACTGGACCACCAACCAAAGAATACACATGTAAGGACCCATGGCTCTGTTCCCATATGTGGCAGAGGATGGACTTGTTGGACTTCAGTGGGAGGAGAGGCCCTTGGGTCTGAGGGTGTTCAATAGCCCAGTGTTGGAGAATGCCACAGGGGGAAGACAGGAGTGAATGGGTGGGTGCAGAGCACCCTCACAGAGGTGACAGGAGGGAAAATGGGATAGGAGGTTTCAGAAGGGGGGACCTGAAACGGGGAAGATATTTGAAACCATGATTCTTGTCTTGCCTCTAGATATGGTTTCTACAGGTTCTCATTTCCCTTTGTTGGGCATTTCATCTAATCTCATCCCTGTTGGCTCCTGGGAACCTCTTATTTTTCTGGCATCTGGGACTTGCTGGTAGCAACCCACAGTTCCCCATCACCCATTGCTGCACACTTCTGTTCAAATTCCTAGCCCTCTGTATATCATTCCTGTCTCCTCTCATACCTGATCCTGCCTCCCTTTTTTCTCTCTCTCCCTCTTCTCTTCCTCCCAAGTCACTCCAACCCTCTATCCCTGTGACTATTTTGTTCCCTCTTCTAAGAAGTACTGAAGCTTCCACACTTTGGTCTTCCTTCTTCTTGAGCTTCATATGGTCTGTGAATTGACTTCATGGGTATTCCAAGATTTTGGGCTCATATCCACTTATCAGTGAGTGCATACCGTGTGTGTTATTTTGTGACTGGGTTATCTCACTCAGGGTGATATTTTCTAGTTCCATCCATTTGCCTAAAAATTTCATGAAGTCATTGTTTTAAATAGCAGAATAGTACTCTATAGTATAAATGTACCCCACTTTCTGTATCCATTCATCTGTTGAAGGACATCTGGGTTAATTCCAGTTTCTGGCTATTATAAATAAGGCTGCTATGAACAGAGTGAAGCATGTTACCTTATTGTATGTTGGAGAAGCTTTTGGGTATATGCCCAGTACTGGTATGGCTAGGTCCTCAGGTAATATTATGTCCAATTTTCTGAGAAACTGCCAGACTGATTTCCAGAATATTTTTAACAGCTTTCAATCTCACCAGCAATGGAGGAATGTTCCTCTTTCTTCACATCCTTGCTAGCATCTGCTGTCACCTGAGTTTTTTATCTCAGCCATTCTGACTGGTGTGAGGTAGAATCTCAGAGTTGTTTTGATTTGCATTTCCCTGATGACTAAGGATGTTGAACATTTTTAGATGCTTTTTCAGCCATTACATATTCCTCAATTAAGATTTTTTTTTAGCTCTGTATCCTATTTTTTCATAGGATTTGATGTTTTTACCAATAATACAGAGAACGCAGCTTCATATAAATACCTATTATAAAAAGGAGCTGAAGAGATGGAAACCCAATAGAAAGACCAACAGTGTCAACTAAGCATAATTGGAGTCTCCCAGAGACTAAGCAACCAACAAATGAGCATACATGAGCTGGTCCAGGACCCACAGCACATGTGTAGCAGAAGATAGTATTGATTTGCCTCACAGGGAGAGGATGAGCCTAATCCTGTAGAAACTTGATGCCCCAGGAAAGGGAGATGTCTGAGGGGTATCAGGTGGGGATGGGGTGAAAAACCCTGGGAGGCTGTACCATTAAAGGGGGATAACATTTGGCATGTAAATAAATAATGTATATATATATATATATATATATATATATATATATATTAATTGTCCTTTCAAAAATTGTTTGAAATTCTTTCTAAATCCCATGCTAAAGAGATGAGTTCTTTTTTCCTCTCTGAAGAAATTCAAGTCAGCAATACATGTAATCAAACATGTCGATCTAATAATATTCAAGCGTATACTTACATGATATATGATACATGCAGAAAAGTGATATTAAGAAAGTTGACTTTCTTTTCTATAATTAGCTTAATAGGAGTCTTTAAAAGAAGAATCATTTTTATATGTACAAGAAAAACAGTGAAGCTTATAACATGAACAATTGATTCCTATCAGGGGTATTTTTAGGTAACCTCCACTGATGTTGTTTATAATGATTACATAGGCAGAGCAAAGTGTGCATGTTGTAGGTTCTGAGCCAAGGCTATGATGAAATTTACTTAATAAATCAAAGGTTAGAGCAGTTACATGTATTATATATTTTAATTTAAATTCATTTTGGTTAGTATATATTCTGAAATATATTATCATTGCTAAGTTTAACTGAACTCCCTTCAGTTAAAAGATGCCCGACAACTTTGTTATATACAATTTTAGAAAGTATGACCTGTTGAATCTCGTTAGGCAATATGTCCTCCAGAAACACTGCTCATGGCTTATTAATTGCTACATGTTAGTTGGCAACCTTAAAATACTTTCCAACTATTTTCACTAATTAGGCAACAAGTGAAGCCTAAATATGTATGTGGGTATATACTGGCTGTTTTTAGAAGAAAGTAACAAACTCCTCTGTATTTATTTCATACCAGCTTACACTTGGTCTAATTTATTATTATATTCTTCATCTACTGAAGCAAAACAGATTATTAGCAATTAAATATACACTGTTAGTATATTGCCCATTAACTCGTTCATTACACCTGGTCTTGTACTAATCATTCCCTCATTAGTATATCAGCTTTGTTCTAGACAAGTGGTTCTTAATCTGTGGATCAAGATCCCCTTGAAAAATTTTATCCCAACAACATTTATATTATGATTCATAGCAGTAGCACAATTACAGTTATGCAGTAGCAACAAAAAATAGATAGTAGGTGGTCTCCATGGGGAACTATATTAAAGGAAAGCAGCAAGGTTGAAAAACACTGTTCTGCAAAATAATGCTGCACTTATCACCATAGTGTTTTTCTCTCTTTCAAACCAAATGATTTAGACATATGTATAGCTTCATAAAAGTCTTTCAACAGAGAAATAGCAAATGGCCTAGAAACACTTAAAGAAATGTTCAACATTCTTAGTCATCAGGGAAATGCAAATCCAAACGACCAGTACATTTCATATTACATCAATCAGAACGGCTAAGTTCAAAAATCCAAACAACAGCACACGCTAGCAAGGATGTGAAGAACAGGGAACACTCCTCCATTACTAGGGTACAAACATTCTAGAAGTCAATCTGACAGTTTCTCAGGAAGTTGGAAATAGTTCTACCCAAAGACTCAGCTATACTGCTCCTGGGCATTTACAAGAAAGATACTCCATTATACTACAAGGACATGTGCTCCACTAAGTTCACAACAGCTTTATTTATTTACTTACTTATTTTTATTTTTTATTGTCTGTATCTTTATATTTTTTGTATATTAATAATTTTATTTGTTTGCATTTCAAATGTTATCCCCCTTCTCAGTCTCCCTTCCAATCCCATCTCTCTCTTCTTTGCCTCTAAGAGAGTGCTCCCTCACCCACCTACCAACTCCCGCCTTACCTCTCTAGCATACCCGTTCTCTTGGGTATCAAGGCTCCACAGGACGAAGTGACTCCCCTCCCACTGATGCCAAATGAGGCAGTTCTCGGCTACATAATTAGCAGGAGCCATAGACCAGCACATGTATACTCTTTGGTTGGTGATTTAGTCCCCGGGAGCTCTGAGAGGTCCAGCTAATTGATACTCTTGTTCTTACAGGAAGTTGCAATCCCCTTCACCCCCTTTAGCCCTTCTTATAACTCTTCCATTGGGATCCCAAGGCTTAGTCGAATGGTTGACTGTGAATATCTGCATCTGTCTTAGGTGCCAGAAACATCAAACAATCCAGTCTTCCTTTAAGCAAAGAATTAATACAGAAAAAATGGCACATTTATATAATAAAATGCTATTCAGCTATTGAAAACATGGATATCATGTATTTTGCAGGCAAATGGATGGAACTAGAAAATATCATCCTGAGTGAGGTAACTCAGACCCAAAAGGACATGCTTGGTATGTACTCACTGATAAGAGGATATTAGCCATAATGTACAGGGTACCCCTGATACATCTCACAGACCCAAAGAAGTTAAACAAGAAAAAAAAAGACCAAACAAGGATGCTTGAATAACACTTGAAGCAGGAACAAAATAATCATAGGAGGCAGAGGAAGGGAAGGAGCTAAGTGGAAAAGAAAATGGACAGGAAAATTTGGATCACAAGAGGCGGAGACAGGAAAGAGAGACAGAAGGTCAGGAGAATGAATGGAAATCTATAGCTGCTAAGTATTGGCAGGATCTCCAGGAAGTCTCAGAGACCTGGGATGGGGAGGCTCCCAGGAGTCAATGTGGATGACCATAGCTAAGGTACTTAGCAGTGTAGACATGGAACTTGAAGAAGTTATCTCTTGTAGCAAGGCACGACATCCAGTGGAGTGATAATGACACCAAGCCACCCACAAAACTTTAATCCCAAAACTTGTCTTGTCGAAATAAAAGGCAGAGACAAAGAGGGAGCAGAGACTGAAGGTATAACCAAGCAATAACCGGCTCAACTTAAAACCCATTCCAGGGGCAAGGACCAATTCCTGACACTATTAATGGTACTCTGTTACTCTTGCAGACATGAGCCTAGCATAACTGTCCTCTGGGACACTCTGCCCAGGTACTGAATGAAATAGATACAAATAACCACAGTCAAACATTGGACAAAGTTGTCAGGGACTCTTAATTGAAGAGTTGGGGGAAGGACTGAAGCCCATGAAGACGATTGGTACCCTACAGGAAAACCAACAGAATCAACTAACTTGGAACTCTGGGAGCTCTCAGAGCCTGATCCACCAACCAAAGATTATACATAAGCTGGAATGAGGTCCCCGCACATATGTACACCTCAGTCTTCATGTGGGTCCCTCAACAATTGGAGCAGAGGTTCTCCCTAACGCTGTAGCCTGGCTATGGTATCCACAGAATTTGGGATGTAAATAAATAAATGAGTAAATAAATAAATAAATGTAAATAAAAATAAAGTTGAATCACAAACCAATATCAAAAGGAACATATTATCTACATTTCAGTTCAATCTTATAAAAGTATTGCCACTCTGTCATTGCTGTAATATTAGGAGTCTATTTTCTCATAAAACTCATGTCTAGATAGTCTTCTGACTGTTTTTTCTCAACAAAACTGAAGAAAAATATTTATATTTTTCTATACAATCTCATTTTTATTAATTATGTTTTCAGAATTGGCATGAAAAAAAAATCATTTCATTCTCCTTCATTAGTCTTATTTGAATTTACACATGAGTTTTAAATACATTTATAGTATTTGAATTTAGATATGCTGTAGTATTTAGATTTTTCTTTAAATAATACATAAAGCAAGATTCTTTTTTTCTTCATAGTATTTAGTATGTAAATAAAAATTTAAAATAATCACATATTTGACCCCTAAAAGGCATGCTTAATTATTATCTTCTTGGAAAATGATAATGTATAGTGCTTCTGAACTTCAGGACACTCATATTAGTGAGAGAGATAGAAGGATAAGACTTGAATTGAAGAGGTTACTTCTTATGCTTGACACAAAGTATTTAAGAGCTTGTATTTATTTAAAGCATATGACAAATAGGCTTTCTCCAGACTTATAGAATGTTTCTAAGTTATTTTTGACATGAACCTTTTATCAACCTTTTATCAAATCTTAAAGTAATAAAAATGACTTTCCATAAACTTCTATGAAACATTAAAATATAGGAGAAATGTGTTTCTTAGCTATTACAATAAGTACAAAATACAAATTTACATGTTATATGTGGGTGTGAATTAATAAATGACATACAGCACTCAGAGCTTTTATTATTTTATACACCCCAACATTTGCAATTCCATTCTAAACTTATTGTTAGAATGCTAATGTCTTGGAAATTTTTTAATTGGTCAGTTATATTAGGTCATTGGCATTTTCCTGGGCAATAATACTTGTCACTTTTTGAGTTATATAGAAAGTGACAAGATAAATGTGTACTTTTCACTATTTCAGTGATCACAATTCTAGCTAAAAAGAAAAGAATCTTAAATAATGGTTATCAGCTACGTAAAGGAAAGAAAACTGTAATATGTATGTGGAAAGTTACCATTGTGAAGACTGTAAAAATTTAGATTCATGATGGATATTTTAAGCTAAATCAATTTCAATATATTCCAATGAATACATATGAATGAGTATACATCAATATAATTTGTATAGATAATGTAATAAAGAAATAATATAAGCAGCTCAATATTTTCTACTTCTATGACTGTAAACACTGAAAGACAAAGGAGTAGCAGATGACAAATGTATTAAATTGCCTTAAGTCATAGTATGCAAAAAATTCAAAAACAGATACAATATTACAAATAAATTATGAAAAGTAAATGTTGTTAATACTAATCATATATAACATGAAACATTTAACCTCCTCAACTCTTTGAGGAGACTTAAGAAATATTCCAATGAAAAAGGAACCACTGTGTGTTAGAAAAAAGGGAAAAGGTATCCTAATACACAAATCATAATTGAGTTAATTTTGGCTCACAAAGCTGTAATACGAATGAAGATGTTTTCATGCAAAGATTAAGACCATACTTATGATAAGCCTAACAGTTGATTGCATATAGGCAATAAAAAAAGATTACTTATTTATGTATAAGTAATTATCTTCATTTAGTAATTATCTTCATTTGTTATTAAATGTTAATGTCTATAAAGAATATATAATTGCAGTTCATATTCATTAAATTTTATTATTATTGTTAGACCTCAAATGTACAATTTTATAATGTCAAAATGTGTTCATATATATGTCAGTTAGTTGTCAAAATATTTTGACAGGTTAAATTATACGTCTTTAGACTCAATAAAGATATAATGCTTAATCATGGTGAAATTATTTGGATTCCTGAATTCAATGTATTAATGAAAATTGTTTTACAGTTTTACTACTAAAATGCCAGAGAAATTTGAGCATGGCATGGTTAATACAGAAACTAGATGTATTAACTTTGTAACTTCTCAAATGTAATAAATATAGAGACAGTATGTTGAGTTAATACTAATAATATAGAGATAGGAATTTATCAAAAGTTTCCACTTAA
The DNA here is from genome assembly GCA_019843965.1 of Rhynchomys soricoides. Lineage (NCBI taxonomy): Eukaryota > Metazoa > Chordata > Mammalia > Rodentia > Muridae > Rhynchomys > Rhynchomys soricoides. Next base: position 30,645,574 of record JADRCH010000004.1, on the reverse strand, counting down.
AAAACCTTTTATTTAGTTTGAGTTTTTGGTAATTTTCACCTGATTATATCATATTTGTCTTCCCTTGCTGCCTTCAAACCCTCATATATACCCCTGCTTGCTCTCTTTCAAATTCATGTCTTCTTTTTATTTTTTTGTCATGTACATACATGTATATATAACATATTTAATATATATACATACAATGCACATAGATATCCATAAACACATATATACACTACATATATATATATATATATATATATATATATATATATTTGTGTGTGTGTGTGTATACATATATAAATCTTGCTTAGTCTGTATAGCGTTAGTTGTACATATGCCTTCAAGTATGATCACTTAGCATTGGTGAGCTCTCCAAAGGGTAATACTTTTTCTTCCACTCTCAGTATTACTTATTTGTCCAAAGTCCTCTATGAGATTGAGAGCTTTGAACACTTTCCCTTTCCATCTTGCTGTTCACATGTTTATCTTGTTCAACTCATGTTTAGGCAGTCATGTTAGTGAAACTCTGTGTGGATGTACTTTCTGAAATTTCTAGAAGACACACGCTCATAGCAAATTTCACGGTCCTTGAACTCTTACAAATTTACAAACTGCTCCCTCGTCTGCAATGCTCCTTGAACCTTAGGTGTCACCTCTACATTTAAATTAGCTGTTTTCTGTAATCATATTTGCCTTTTAAAATTACAATTTTTCATTATAAAGGGGATGAGGACTCCATTTACCTGCAGGTGTAATGACCAATATTTATAATGTAGTTAATATGTATCAGATTTAGTAAATTTGTGGCTGTAGGTTTTCCTGTGAGCTCCATTATTTCACCAATCCTAGATTGTTGGCTAGATTTCATGTGCCAGAAATAATTTTGTTCTTATTGATAGGTCTTAACAATAGATCAATTAGAGAACTCTTGTTTCCATCCAAGATATGAATTCTTCTACTGGACCCTTATGGTTATCCTGCCATGCTGATCATTGTTGCAGGTCAACATCACTATTGCTGGGTAAGAGAGTTGGTTGCATTCCTTCTTGGAAGATTGCATGGGCATTCTGGAATCATGACCTCTAGTACCTGAAGAAGAGGCAATCAGGTCAGTTTCTGGTTAGAGGCCTCTGTACACCGCGTCTGAAGTGAATCCTGTCTTCTGCAATCAGGTTTAGTGCTTCACCTCTTGGTAGAAGAGGACAATTAGCAATTGCAATAGTCTGTAATACTCTGAGTGTTTCTTGGGCAAACAAGGGCTTCTCATACCCTGTGTTGAGGATTTTGTAAGTTAGTATTTGTGTATTAGAGAGAGCATTGTCAGCCCAGAAGGGATAATTTAATTTAAATTATGTATATATTAATATAGAACATTATAAGTATCATAGGTTCTTTTTAGATAGATTTTGTAGGACTTTATAGATCTCCTTACCACTCTTTTACCCTCCTGCCTTCTTGTTCTATATTCTCTTACTCTTCCTTCCTTAATTAGAACATACTCTTTTACCCTTTCTCTATAAGATCACTCTATTCTGCTATTACTCATGTTTTGATTTCGCCGCAAGTCAACTTTCTTGCAAGTATCCCATTTTAATTTCCTGGTATCTGAAGTTATTACTATAGGATATGTATTCTTTTCTGATGATTTGGAGCTTGGAGCTTCTGATGAGAGAAAACAGGTAACATTTGTGTTTCTGCCCCTGCATTTGCTACCTCAATAGATGTTTCTTAGCTCCTTCATTTTCCCTCAAAGTTTATGACTTCATTTCTTCATACAGTTGAATAACATTCTGTGTTCTATATGTACCATATTTTCATTACCAATTTATCAATTTAAGAACATTTGATTGTATCCACTTTCTTCCTATTTTCTGTAGAGTAGAATATTGAGTCCTTTAGTTATTTGCCAGGTAGTGGTACAGCTCAATTATATGGTAGATATAATTTTACAATTTTAGGATTCTACATACTGATATGCCAGGGAGTGGTACAGTGGTGGATGGGTACCCAGTTTAGTAAATGATTAGAAATAAGGTAAAGAGGAGTTGGAGAAAGCATCTGACCTCCACCTCTGACACATAGAGATGGGAAAGAAAGAAGGACAGGGTCAGAGGGACAGGATAGGGACAGTTACAGGGAGATTATCTTTCAATCTGATCACCAGATTTAAAAGTCTTGGACAAGGGCACATTATAAACATCTATGTATAAAGTAATTAGATGTAGTCAAAATTCAAGTGTGGTTTAAAAGAAGATGTTTTTTTAAAAATTCTTTCTCTGAGTTTTGCAAAAATAACACTTGACAGAATATGATATGATTATTATGAACAGTTTTGTGTATTTTATGATGCCTAAGAAAATTGTGTCCAAAATTGCTATTCTGTCAGACATTATGCATTACATGAAAATAGAATTGTCTGGATTGGGTGCTACTGAAATGTGTTCTGTAAGTATACAAAGTTGTAGTAAAATTGAAAAGATAGAAGGAAGAACAGATTTAGTCATCAATTTGTACCTCGGCTTTGCAGATTGCTAACAAATACTTATCAGAGGAACATATCAAAATTCAAGTTATTTTGGCCACTTGTGACTTTTTTGTTGAAATAACTACAGTTATATTCAATTTAGATTTATCATTTCAGTAAACATATTTAATTTAAATTTTTATGTGTATAATTGAGAAGCTCCTTATTGTTCCACACATTAGAATTACCTCATTAATAATTGAATTTTTATTATTGCATGGGAGATTTTAAATGGGTTTACTAAGATACTTGTAGTATATGGACAGGGTTTCAATTCAGCAAGACTTATGTACTATCTTGAGTTCCTATTTACATGACAGCAACTTCAATAGCTGCTACCCATATATGAGGGTAACATGGATTGACCAGTTATATACATGTTGTTAAAGGCAACTAGATTATGTTTAAGAATCACCACTATTATCCAGGAGCATGCAGACCATTCAGGATAGGCAATAAGTTAGGCTAAATACAGGTCTTTGTTCCCTTCACCCACTTCTCTGAACCCCTGCCTCATCTCCATCTCTGTAAGCAGACCACCTGCAGTGACCTTCTCTTTCTCTGGGTCCACATTTCCAGCAGGAAGGGATCATCACTCAAACTCAAGCCAAATTCCATATCTTTGTCTCAGACTGTAACAGCTGAGAACAACTGGGAACTTGAATTCCCTGGAAACTTGCAAGCCATACCAAGGAAACAGGTTGATACTCTTTAGCTCTTCATTCTCACTAATAACACATGACTTTTTAATGAATATTTTAAATGTCAGAAGGGTTCTAGAGACTCTAAGAGACCACAAGTGCTAGTATGCCTTCATACCCAGGAAATGTTTTAATAACAATAGAGAAAACAGACAATCTGTCATAAAACAAATTTAAGAAATCCTGACCCCCCGATACTCTTGGAGATTGATCCACCAACCAAAGAATATGCATGGAGGGACCCATGGTACTAACCACATATGCAACAGAGGAGGGTCTTGTTAGCCATCAGGGGGAGGAGAGGCCCTTGGTCCTGAGAGTGTTAGATCTCCCAGTAGAGGAGAATGCCAAGGAGGGAGGACAATTGTGGGTGGGTGGGTGGGAGAATAACCCCATAGTGGCAGGGGGAGAGGGGAGGAAATGGGGGAATTCCAAATGGGAGATCTGGAAAGGGGGAAATATTTGAAATGTAAATAAAGTAGGAAAAATAATAAACAAAAAAATAAGTTTTGCTGAAAAAAAAAGGGACTAAAAAAAAAGAAATATCTTTCTGCAAATCTAACAAGATAAAGGTGTTAGACAGAAAATTTCAACTTGCATTGGTTAACCAAATTGAGGGGAAAAAAACACAAGAAATAAATAATCCCAGGTCAACCACAGCAGCAAAATAATAAAAATCAACAAACTCTCAGCATCAACAGTCACAATTTCTTCGATAAAAGGACAGAGACCAATGCAGTGAATATGATAGTATGATCCATCCTTATACTGCATCCAAGAAATACACCAAAGCACCAACAAGAAATATTATCTTGGAGCAAAATAATGGAAATGGATAGTCCAAGCAAATAGGCCTAAGAAAGAAAAGCAGAGTATACTTTTAAATATCTAACAAAATAGAATTCAAACCTAAATTGATATGAAGAGATAGGGACAGACTTTACATATCCATCAAAGGAAAATCCACCAAGAAGACTTAGCATCAAAAATACATTTAAAAAATCTCCTAAAATAGAACATTTATAAAATAACCCAATTCATAACAAGGTACATAAACAGATAACTCTTAGAGATGAAACTCAAAGAGTCAAGAAACACTTAAATAAATGTTCAATATCCTTAGCTACCTGAGAAATTTAAATCAAAACTACTTTGAGATTTTATCTTATACCTATCAGAATGGCCAAGAACAATAATATGAATGAATGTTCATGCTGATGAGGCTGAGGATGAGAAATAAAAAAACACTTATTCATTGTTAAGGGCTTACAAACTCATGCAATCTCTATGAAAGTCACTGTGGTGGGTCCTCGGAAATATCCAGCTATAGCACTCTTGGTCATATACTCAATGGATGTTTCATCCTACTACTGAAAGAACTTTCTTGAATATGTTCATTGCTGCTCTATTCATAATAGCCAGAAATGGGAAATAACCCTAATTCTCAAATTGATTTATACAATGGAATATTAAGCAATCATAAATGATATCATTAAATTTGTAGGTTAAATGTGCAGAACAAGAACAAAGAGAAATTCTGAGTGCAGTAATTTAGACCCAGAAAAATATAGTATGTATTCATTTATATACAAATATTAGCCATTAAGTAAATGATTAAAAAAGGGTACAACTCATAGAATACAAAAGCATTATGTATGGAATAAGAGACTAGAGGGAAGGAATCAATATTCTTAGGAAGTGGGAAAATAATGGGTATTTATAATGGCAGGGTGGAATACAAGGATCAAATGAGAAGTTGGAGGGAAGATAGGAACAACTGAAGAAACGTGGGAAGTAATAACTAAATTAAGCTCATTTTAATTTGGAAACCTAATAAATCAAATCTTCTTAAATATATAAATTTATAAATAATAATTTGCTAAAAAGCCCCAAGTGGACATTCCTTGTCACCAAATGAAGCTTCCAGCAACAGGAATGAGATAGATAGATCTGCATAGGTATCTAAAGTGATATCCTCAAGTAATCCAGCCTGTTGAAAAGACTATAGATGAAAGCAGAGATATAACAACAGACTCTGAGGAAATTAATAAAATCATCAGATCCTGCTACAAAAGCCTATATGCAACAAAATTGGAAAATCTGAAGGAAATGGACAAGTTTCTAGACAGATACCAATTACCAAAGTTAAATCCGGATCAGATAAACCATCTAAACAGTCCCATAACCCCTAAAGAAATAAAAGCAGTCATTAAAAGTCTCCCAACCAAAAAAAAAAAAAAAAACCCAGGACCAGATGGGTTCAGTTCAGAATTCTATCAGACCTTCAAAGAAGAAATAATACTAATACTCTTCAAGCTATTCCATAAAATAGAAACGGAAGGAACACTACCCAATTCATTCTATGAGGCCACAGTTACACTGACACCAAAGTCCCACAAAGACCCAACAATAAAAGAAAACTTCAGACCAATTTCCCTTATGAATATCGATGCAAAAATACTCAATAAAATTCTTGCAAACCGAATCCAAGAACACATCAAAACAATCATTCACCATGATCAAGTAGGCTTCATCCCAGGGATGCAGGGATGGTTCAATACCCGGAAATCCATCAATGTAATCCACTACATAAAAAAACTCAAAGAAAAAAACCACATGGTCATTTCAATAGATGCTGAAAAAGCATTTAACAAAATTCTACATCCCTTCATAATAAAAGTCTTGAAAAGATCAGGAATTCAAGGAGCATACCTAAACTCAGTAAAAGCAATATACAGCAAACCAGTGGCCAACATCAAACTAAGTGGAGAGAAACTCAAAGCAATCCCACGAAAATCAGGGACTAGACAAGTCTGTCCTCTCTCTCCCTACCTATTCAATATACTAGTTGAAGTTCTAGCTAGAGCAATCAGGCAACAAAAGGAAGTCAAAGGGATACAAATTGGAAAGGAAGAAATCAAAATATCAGTATTTGCAGATGATATGATGGTAAACTTAAGTGACCCAAAAAACTCCACCAGAGATCTGCTACAGCTGATAAGCAACTTCAGCAAAGGGGCTGGATACAAAATTAACTCAAACAAATCAGTAGCTTTCCTATACTCAAAGGATAAACAGGCTGAGAAAGAAATTAGGGAAATAACACCCTTCACAATTGTCACAAACAATATGAAATATCTTGGTGTGACTCTAACCAAACAAGTGAAAAATCTGTATGAAAAGAACTTCAAGTCTCTGAAGAAAGAAATTGAAAGTTCTCCCATGCTCATGGATCGGTAGGATTAACCTAGTTAAAATGGCCATACTGACAAAAGCAATATACAGATTCAATGTTATCCCTATCAAAATTCCAACACAATCTTCATAGACCTGGAAAGAGCAATTCTCAAATTCTTATGGAATAACAAAAAACCCAGGATAGCAAAAACTATCCTCAACAATAAAAGGTCTTCTGGGGGAATCAGCCTCCCTGACCTCAAGCTGTACTATAGAGCAGTAGTGATAAAAACTGCATGGTATTGGTACAGTGACAGGCAGGTATCAGATGAATGCAATAGAATTGAAGACCAAGAATTGAACCCACACACTTATGGTCACTTGATCTTTGTCAAAGGAGCTAAAACCATCCAGTGGAAAAAAGACAGCATCTTCAACAAATGGTGCTGGTTCAAATGGCAGTCTACATGTAGAAGATAGCAAATTGATCCATTCCTATCTCCCTGCACAAAGCTCAAGTCCAAGTGGATCAAGGACCTCTACATAAAACCAGATACAATGAATCTAATAGAAGAGAAAGTGGGGAAGAGTCTCGAACACTTGGGCACAGGGGAAATGTTCTTGAACAGAACACCAATGGCTTGTGCTCTAAGATCAAGAATTGACAGATGGGACCTCATAAAATTACAAAGTTTCTGTAAGGCAAAGGACACAGTGAATAGGGAAAAGATCTTTACCAATCCTACATCTGATAGAGGGCTAATATCCAATGTATACAAATAACTCAAGAAGCTAGACTCCAGAGATCCAAATAACCCTATCAAAAAATGGGGAAGTGAATTCTCAACTGAGGAAACTCAAATGGCCGAGAAGCACTTAAAGAAATGTTCAACATCCTTAGTCATCAGGGAAATGCAAATCAAAACAACCCTGAGATTTCACCTCACACCAGTCAGAATGGCTAAGATCAAAAACTCAGGTGACAGCAGATGTTGACGAGGATGTAGAGAAAGAGGAACACTCCTCCATTGCTGGTGGGAATGCAAGTTGATACAACCTCTCTGGAAATCAGTTTGGCAGACCCTCAGAAAAATGAACATAAAACTACCTGAGGCCCAGCTATTCCACTCCTGGGCATATACCTAGAAGATGCTCCAACATGTAATAAAGACACATGTTCCACTATGTTCATAGCAGCCATATTTATAATAGCCAGAAGCTGGAAACCACCCAGATATCCCTCCACAGAGGAATGGATACAGAAAATGTGGTACATTTACACAATGGAATACTACACAGCTATTAAAAACAATGACTTCATGAAATTTGTAGACAAATGGATGGATCTTGAAAATATCATCCTGAGCGAGGTAACGCAGTCACAAAAGAATGAACATGGTATGTACTCACTGTTAAGTGGTTATTAGACCAAAAGTTTGAAATACCCAAGAGTCACTTCACAGCAACAGTAGTATTGAGTGTGAGGTCCCAGGTGGAGGGCTTGGAGAAGAGACTGAAGGAGCTGAGGGAGTGTGCAGCCCCAGGGAGGTAGCAACAGTGGCAACTGGCCTGACCCCCTGATATTTCTGGATACTGATCCACCAACTAAAGAATACACATGGGGGAACCCATGGTGCTGGTCACAAATGCGGCAGAGGAGGGTCTTGTTATCCGTCAGTCAGAGGAGAGGCCCTTGGGCCTGAGGGTGTTAGATTCCCAAGTATAGGAGAATGACAAGGAGGGAAGACAAGAGTGGGTGGGTTGGTGGGAGGGTGGGTTGGAGAATATCCCTATAGTTGCAGTGGGAGGGTGGAGGGAATGGGGAGGTTCCAATGGGGAGATCTGAAAAGGGGGAAACATTTGAAATATAAATTATATATATATGACTATAGATTGTTCTTCACAAACTGACTGCAAGACCTCATTTCAGAAAACACCTATACAACTAATTGAACATGGAGAAGTTGAACTGGTATTTCCCTAGATCCTTCAACCCTACAGGTTTCTTACTACCAAAAAATGTTCTGTATGCTATCCAAAGAAAAATGTAAACACCAAACAGACACAGACTGTTCAGTCTTGGCTTCTTATCTGATATAATACACAAATGCAATGGTGAGTAAAGCTTGGGGGAGTAACCAAAATGGTTTGAATAAGAATGGTCTCTGTAGGCTTATAGACCTGAATGTTTAGTGATTAGGGAGTGGAACTACTTGATAGGAATTAAGAGGTGTGGCCTTATTATGCATTATGTATTACTGTGTGTTAGATGTAACCTTGTTGTAGGAAGTGATTCACTGGAATTGAGCTTTTGTTTTTCATATTCTCAAGAAAGGCCTGGTATCTCTCACTTTCTTCTTGTTGCCTGCCAATACGGATACAGAATTCTTAGATACCTCTCCAAATCCATGTCTGCTTTGATGCCACAACCCTTCCACGCATGAAGGTAAAAGACTAAACCTATGAAACTCTAAGCCATTCCTAATTAAATATTGTGCTTTTAAAGAGTTGTAGTAATGGTCATGGTGTTTCATCATAGCAATGGTAACACTAAGGCAATAACCAACCAATATTTGATTTATTTTAAGGCTCATTCCATGAAATGGAGCCCATAATCAATGCTGCTTTGACACAAAGTACCTGAAACTAGATAAAGCTATGAGAAACCTATGAGAAAAACAAATGCTACTGTCTCAGAAATAAATTTATCAATAAAATCACTCCTAGTGACAGTCTGCTATTCTCATATTTAAGCGCCTTGCCCACCCATCATCAGAGAAGAGTCTTTCTGTAGCAAATGCAAAGAAATACAGAGATCCACAACTAAAGAATATTCAGAGAGTGAGATACCCAGAAATACCACAGAAAGGATAACTCAGTCAAATTCTTCCTCTCTAGGGAAGAGTTGGAGGAGATAGAGGACTTGAAGAAAACAAGGTCTCCTAAACATAGCAGATATGGTACATATAGAAACTCACAGAGATTGGAAGCTTTGACAGGCGAAGCCTAAGTCAGTACCAAATGGGACCCTAGATCTGAAAGAAGTAGACACAAACCCACTTCCCTAACCCAGAAGCTATCTCCCATTAAGATAAACACTTGTAAATGCAAATGTGGATTTCTGCAAGGGAGTCTCATTGGAGAATTAAATTACTCTTAAGGGTAGTCTATATACCCATCAGTAGGTCGCCAACAGAATATGAACACACATCTTGGAGTTTCTTTGTCTCTTAAGGTTGTGTTGGGCCATTTTTAAAATATTGCTGCTCATTTGCATATAAATTATTGCTCTCTGTTTTGTATTTTTCTGGAATATTAGTGTGTGTGAACTGATATGTCTATGCATTGATATGTGTTTCTTGTGCTTTTTTTGTGTGCCTTTTTTTCTGTTTGTTTTGTAGTATTTGGAATTTTGTGGCTGTTTTTGTTTGTTTGATTGATTGATTGATTGACTGATTGGTCTTATTACATCCTATTTTTATTCCATAGGAGCCTGTTTGTTTTCCAATGAGAAACAGGGGGTTGAGATGGTATGGGATGTGGTAGAGAAGAATCGGGAATAGTTGAAGGAGGGAAACTATTCATTATTTGAACATACTTTATTTTTAAAAATGCTATTTTCGATTTAAAAATTACTAAAATGTTTATAGAAACATACTAGAAAATAAAATGTGACTAAAGGTACTGTAAAATATATCTTCCCTTTGGAAAAAAAAAAAGAAACATCAATTACCTTGCATTTTCTATTGCAATCCTGATCATATTGAGACCAAAGCTTCACTGAATCCACATAGCTAAGAGCAGAGGAGTAAAACAGATTTCAGATGAGAACCTTGTTCAGAAAATAGTTTCATAATTAAGAAAATAACACTGAAAAGGAGTCAAGCTGCAATAATATTCTTTTCACATTATCAAGTAAGGGGAAATAATACACAAATTTCATCTCCTTTTAAAAGTATGACTCTATTTTCCTTAAAACACCAAAACCAACTCCTGAGGTTTAGTTCTTATTTCTATTTGCTAAGGAAAATTGAATAAGAGAGTCATTATAACTTGCTTTGCTACTACTTGCTCATTTCCCTTATTCCATACATCTCTGTAATTCAGTTTTCAGTTAGCACTATAGAGTGTAATAGGGTTGATGATAAGACAGCCAGATGGATGCATTGCTAGTGAATAAATATTCAACACCTTGTTACACTGAGATGATACAGTGCCAAGGGATTTGGAGAAACCCAGCTAGTTAGTTGTACAATAGAGAGTGCTCTGAGAACAGAGAGGCAGGAAGTAGCTGGCAGTCTAGATTTCTATTCCAACAGGCAGTCTTAAAGCAGGAATACAAAGAGACCCCAGCCAGAAGAAGGACTGAGAGACAATTATGCTTCCAAATAAATGCCCCATTATACATCAGAAGTCTGATATAAGGCAGATAAGTAAGGGCAAAAAGGTAGACTTTGAGACTACTGACAATCATCTAAAATATTGACAATGGTGAGGTGCCCAATGATCCTGACACTATTGCTAGGAACACATCTGACTAAATAAGAAATTGCTTCCATGAGTGATAGGAACTTTACTTGGCTGAATCAGAGATATATTTAGTTTTTCTTTATCCATGTCTCTGGTAAGAGGATTTGTTTCCACTCCCATTCCTTGTAGATTTGCATTTTTCCTTATTTACCCTTGCATGACATTCATGAACTCTGCACTGACCACTTAAAATTTGTTTCATTCTTTCTTCAATCCAGACTTCATTATGTTGATAATTAGTTTCACAGATAAGTCCAGTAAAGTGTAATGGGACAGACTTGTAAACCATAGTAAATGCAACTTTTCCTGTACAATATTTAGAAGTTTATAGTGGAAAACCTACATATTAGTATAACTTCAGATCTTTTTTTTAGTGTGTGTGAGTGTGTCAATTTTTTTCATACTTTATTTACATTTCAAATGTTTCCCCCTTTCCAGATCTACCCTTTGGGACCTCCCCATTTACTCCCTCCTCCCCCTGCCACTATGGGGGTATTCCCCCACCCACTCACCCATCTACTCTTCTTTTTCCTCTTTGGGATTCTCCTATACTGGGTTATCTAACACCCTCAGGCACAAGGGCCTCTGCTCCCCCTGATGTCTAAGACCCTCCTGGAGACTGAATCACCAACCAAAGAATACACATGGAGGGACCCATGGTGCTGGCCACATAACTTCAGATGGCTTCTTATGGCTGTCGGATACTGCTATGTTTGTCATTTATATACAAGTTTTCTAGATGTGCTCTGAGGAGTTCATTCTTTCTGACTTTTTAAATAAAAATCTTGAAACATTTTCACATTGTTCTTTCAGTTGAAAATGCCAAACCCTCATCTTTACTTCTCTTGCATAATAAGTTATATATTCATTAAGTATCAGGTAACTAAAAGAACTGTTCCATGTTGTTGTCCTTTATCTTTTTATTGAAATCAAATCTTCATATTTGAACAGTTATGCTGTAGGGCTAGAATCATTAGCCATTAGCAAATTGTTATCACATTTGCCAAACAAGCAACAACCAAAAAATCTAAACCAAACTTTTAAAAACAAACAAACAAGCAAACAAATAAAACAAAAGAATCAACCATAAACATGCCCCATTGTGGAGATGTTTAGGAATTGGTCAAAGGGCAGGAACAACAGAACTGGTAATGTCTATCAGGCTTTTACCTAGCTTGGACTTTTGGAGGGTTTTATTTGTTTTGGTTTATTTCTTTTTCTTTTTTTTTTATGTTTTTACTATATTTGCACTTTAAATATACACATAGTTCTTACATACCTACAAATCCACAGACACTGATTTGATGCACTCTACTCATTTCTGAGGCTTTGGGCTGGATTTGTTTCTAAAATGACATCTGTAGTCAAATTTCTCAAGTTTACTTGTCTGCCCAGAACTCCTTGTTTATTGAATTTCACATTTCTACTCATACTGCTTTATACTTAGATTTCCATATGTTCTGCCATTCTGTTCCCGAGTACAGTATGTTGAGTACAAGGTGTCATATATTTATCACATTTCCATAATTTTCTCATATTTTATTAGACTGAATGCCTAAACTTTCGGGCTTTTTGTATAATTAAAACCACAATCACTTGATAAATTAAGAAACACTTAAAACTCTCAAAAAATGTGTTTACTTCTAACTTTTGTAACAGTTAAGTATTTCAAAAGGACAATGTTTGAGAAACAACATGAGTTTGTAACTCTATAGAACAGTTTTAAGTAAAAATTACTTTCAAAGGAAAAAGTTTGGTATCCACTGTGCTCTATTGAAGTCTGTTTTATATATTATTATATATAAAAATATATAATTAAGTCAGCCATGACCATATAAAAGAATAAAATAAGAAAGCAAACATTACAATGTATGCAATAAGTTAAAAATTAGTTTTACCTATGTTAAATTCCATTAATATATCTTTTTAATTACAGAACCTTTATTCTTTCATTGTTTCATTTAATTTCTTCTGAATGTTTTGACTTTTTCCTAAAACAACATACCTCCTATAACTTTGGTTTAAATTTTAAAACAAAGCTATCATAGAAGTATTTCAAAGAATTTCCAAAAATGAATTCAGAAATACATATTCTCTCAGCTTAAAAGAAACACTCTCTAAGAAAAAGATGATATAAATTTGATTATTTTTTATGAGTTATGTGAGTTATATTATCTAGAATAAATACAGAGTAATAAAACAACAAAAGCTAATTGGAGATTCGTAGTGAGAAAAATGTGTAAAAAATAATGGAATATTGATATTACTGCTTAGTATAAGAACGTGATTAGTAAGGGGTAGGAGGTACGAGTTTCCTCTAGTCCTGAGAAAAATCAATGATAAAATAGTTCTAAAAGAATAACAATTTTATTAGAAAAACAAGATATACCAGGAGTCTTTTAGTACACAGAATACTTTCTTAAAAATAACAATCCCAGTGAATATTTATCAAAGTCAAATGCTTTTTAAGCTCTCCTTTCCTAAGGATCTGTAAATCTTAATTGTGAATAGTTCTGGCCAGTTGCCACAAGTTATTTAGAAAGAGATTTAAACACTCATCAGTTGTTTATGTTTTGTTTGTTTGGTTTTGGTTTGTTGCTTGTTTAAACATAGAATTTCACCAAAAGCCTGAAACGCGCTTGAGATAGCAAGTGATTTCTTCCACAGTAAAGACAGACATGACTCCAAATCTATAAAATGATACAAACATCAAGTTCAAAGGGATGTAGGAAAGTGAGGGAGAGTTACCAACTCACAGGCCAGATCTCAGAGGACAGGTTTGTTTGCTCATTCACAAAGTGACACCTATTTAATGCTAATTGTAGTAGGCATGTCAAGTTGCACATCTTTACAGACTGATGACGAGAATTATTTTAGATCAAAAACCTCCAAGCATTGTGTCTTAGACAACAAAGAGATTAAGATATTAGAATAAAACCAATATTTTTGAATGGCTTTCCTAATGTTCCAAACACATCCTTTCTCTCACAGTGTGACCTCTCCCTGAGATTGCTACAGGGATGCAGGTACACAGAGGTATTTATTACTCAGATGATTCCCTTTTTTCTTCAGGGGGAAAATCCTTCTTCTTTAAGTCAACCTTTGGATGATTTGTCTCTACTTTGATCATTGTATAATGGAAATGGGTAATATTACAGTGGTTTGTGACTGATGAACTGTGCAAATTCCTTTTTATGCCTCAGTAGTTTTTAATTTCACTATTTCAATTTCCCAAATTGTGTTTAGTTTAGCAATATACCATATTGTTTACTGTGTTATGAACTCTATTAGTTTTTTCAGTGTTGTAACATTTGATTGTTTCCACAGTTCTCATTTGGCCAGTCTTGCCCTTGGAAAAAAGAAAAGAAAAGGAGTTGTACAAATTCTCATTTATAGACTGTAAGAGATAAAAACTTAAATTCCTATAAATGCTGGCTCACTGATAGTAAAGGACTAAAACTTAGCACATACACATATTATGTTAGGAGATAATATTTAATAAATAATGAAGAAAAATATTAGTGTTGTAATGATTAAATTTATTATATGAGATTGCACACTTAGTTACCTATATTGCTTCTGCATGTACTGTAAACCTAAAATATGCTATCTAGTTACATCTTAATGGTCTTGGAAAGCAGTTACCTAACAAGGCCTATGGAAATTCCAGTGAGATCTTTAAAAATAAATAACTAAATGAATAAAAGAGTAAAATGAGCCACGGAGGAACAATAATCACTGCAGAGCAAATTTTTAGTGACTCTTTGCCATTAAAAGTGTATCTGGGAAATATCAAAAGATACACCCATGAAATCGCATCAACATGGCTACTAAATATTACCTGTACAAGGACAGCACTATGAACAAGGAAAACCCAGGAGGCCTCTACAGTCAACTAAGGATTACTGAAAGCAGAAAAGTATGCCAACTAGTTATACAACACCCAACTGTCAGCCCTGAAATCACATATGCAAGTAACATTGCACAGACTGAGAAGTTTATATTTACAAATTCAGGAATGTGTGCATGTGCCTGTGTGCACATGTGAGAGTGGCCATGTGTTCATATGTGTGTGGTACGTTACTTTTCTACTGCTGTGACAAAACAGCATGACCATGGTGTTTAATTTTCAGTCTCATGGTCCCAGAGGGTTGGAGTCTCTAGCCATCATGATGGGTAGCATGGCAGCAGGTAGCCAGAGTTGGTGTTGAAGAAATAGCTGAGAACATGTATTTGATCCTCAAACAAGAGGGAGTAAGAAACTAACCTAACTTGCGTGGGCTTTTGAAATCCAAAAGCCAATTGTCTTAGAGTTTTCATTCCTGCACAAAACATGATGACCAAGAAAGAAAGTTGGGAGGAAGGGGTTCATTCAGCATGCACTTCCACATTGCTGTTCATTACCAAAGGAAGTCAGAACTGGAGTGTAAGTAGGTCAGGAAGCAGGAACTGATGCAGAAGCCATGAAGGGATGTTACTTCCTGGCTTGCTTTTCCTGGCTTGTTCAGCTTGTTTTCTTATAGAGCCCAAGACTACCACCCAGGGATGACACCACCCACAATGGGCTCTCCCACCCTGAATCACTAATTGAGAAAATGCCTTACAGCTGGATCTCACAGAGGCATTTCCTCAAGGGATGCTCCTTTCTCTGTAATAACTCCAGCTTGTGTCAAGTTGACATCAAAACCACACATGATATACCTCTTTAAGCAATGTTATACTGCCTATTCCTTCCTAAATAGTTTAAACAACTGGAGAGCAAGTGTTCCAATATGTTAGCCTATGTGGGCTATATCATTAAAACCACAATAATATATAACAAGGTTATGAATAGAAAAGAAAACAAAGGTTTGCATGGGAGCATTGGAGGAAGGAAATTGAAAGGTGAAACTATGTGCTTAAAGTATAAGTTAAAAAGTATTTTTAAAAATCTTTAATTCATTTCTTAAAAATTAATAAAAAAAATCATAATTGGATGACTCCAGGACACTTGCATGCAGAATAGAGAAATCAATCTCTACTCACCCTAAATATCTTTCCCTGGTGATTAGCTTTCATCATGCTAAAAGGTGCTGTGAAGCCTGCAAAGGGGAAAAAAATACATCAATGACATTACCCTGCCTGGGAACCCTCATACTAAGACTCCGAGCAAACAGCAAAGATAGACCCACTCTGAAATTGTAGCTAGACTTCATGTGGAAAGTTAATTCTCAATTTTAATGGATTTGAGGCTTGTTCCATAGAAGGAATTTGTGGTTGGCATTGTAACCATGGAAAAAATCTGTGGCCTAGGCCAAAGAAGAGTACCTTTTGGTGTTATTTCACTAAAAGACTATCCTGACAACCTGCCTTCTGATTACCTATGTTTATGTCCTAGTATGTTCTGCTCTTAACCTCAGTCATGAAAGCTGCTGAATGCAGTGGAAAGTGATTAGTGCCCAGGCACGTTACTCTTCCAAGCAATTAAATAAACAAATGACTCTTGATGCTTAACTTTCAATGTGACAGCTATACCCTTGCCCTACTGTACATATAGACTTCGAAGGCTCAGAGTAATCACAACAGAGGGGCTGAGGGAATTTAAGAATCGAAGAATGCGGAGAAGTGTTATAAGATGATGTCTTTTTTTCATGACTGGTTTTTTACAAACATAAACTCATAGACATTGTTGTTGTTATCACAGACCTGCAGAATATGAAACCAGTAACAAGTCTGTAGCATGGAGACAGAAGAGACTCCAGATGTCCTGGTTTGGGTGAGGATATATTGGCAATTAGTTTGTGGATGCTTGGAGAGTTACTTCTCATTAAGAAAGTAGCCACTATTAGGTTACCTTTTTCATTTCCACTGAAATTGGGATGCACTAACTTGACTCCATGGGCTCCTCACCCAACAAAAAGAGTAACAACCTCAATGTACATAATATGATATTGAAAGGGAAATATATCATAGTGGAGTTGGGAAATGAGCTTTGGTACAGATGTGACTAAAATGCATTACACTCATTTGTAAAAATTCAAAGAATAAAGATAAAACAAAACACAGAACAAATTTTATGTCACAGTTTTCTCACCTTATAACTGTGCCAAGAAATATTAAAATTTTACTTGATATGAGGTATTTAAAACAAAGTTATATAAATAGTCATCATTAACTAATTATAATCTATTATTTAGTTTTAAGATGATTTCTATGTGTCAATTCTGATAACATTCTTTATATATTCTTAAAGTAATTTGTGTAAATCCAAAAATGGTGAAAATAACCAAAGTTGTATAGGTTAGACTAATATTAAATCATTAAATTTACATAAATTAAGTCATTAAGCTATTGTAATACTGGTGTCTAACAGTGGCAACTCTACATTGTTATTTTCACCCAGGAGCTATCAGTGCCTCTGTGTAGCCTAGACCTCCAGAACTCTTGCTTCTGTCTTAGAAGTTGGTCATCATATGCAATTTGCTTAGGTGAGTTAATAAAATTCACTATCAGCTCTACCAATGTAAATATTTGAAGAAAGAAAAGATAAACCCTATTCGAGTATAATATAGGAGTCCAATGATATTGTAGCTATATCATACACCACCAAATCACATTTCTATTAAAAAGAAAGCAGTTTGGGTTTCCATTTATGGAACTTTAGTTTCAATTACACAATGACTCCAGACTCACATGCCACTAAATTGGAATAATTTTATAGTATATTTAATATTTAGGGAGTGGATTAATAATAAATAAGAGTCTATTAATTATAATTATTTAAGTATTTGTGAAGAACTGAAATCCATGGCTTTGTAGAGAACTGAATGATCTCATCATTCTCTACATTCAGAACTGATTGTAGAAAACAAAGAGTCAAAAAACTAAGAGACGATGTATGTCTAGTTCACTCGTTTATTTAGATTAATTTTCTGAGTTTTACAGTTATTTAAGAAATAATTCATTCTAATTTTCACACATTGTGCTATACTATGGTATTGTGAAATTACTCCTCACTATGTCCTATTATTATGACCAGGAAGCGTTTTCCTTCAGCCTAGGAAGGTGTGAGATAGATAATAAAAGGGAGAACAGAACTTTCAACTAATTGCTTCTCCAGAATGTTTATTACAGCCTATAAATCTATGTATGAGCTATGTCCAGTACTCTTTTACATAATGAAACTGTCTTGTATGGTTTGGATAATTACTGTTGAATTCTTTTATAATTGAAAATAGATTGTTCTCTCATATAATACATCTGAACCACAATTTATTCTGCCTCTACTTTTTCTAGTTGCCCCACAATGACCCTCTCTCCCAGATCCACTTTCCTTCTGTTTCATCGTCAGAGAAGAGTGGCCCTCCAAGAGCCAGTAGCCAAATAGCCAATATATTCATATATATATATATATATATATATATATATATATATATAATTCTCCAAGGCAAGAGCTTTCATATCAGGACTGGACTGACCCAATAGGAAGCAAAGATCTGGCAAAAGACTCAAAGATTCTTGACCTGCTCCCAAGGTTAGGAGTTCACAAGAACAGCTAACAACTGTAACATATATACAAAGAGTTTGATACAGACCCATGCAGGCCCCCCTGTGGTTGTTGCTTCAGTGTCTGTGACTCCTGCTTAGCTGACTTGCTGGGCCATGTTCTTCTGGTGTCCTTCATCATCCTTGACTCCTGAAGTCTTCCTTCTCCCTCTTCTCTAGGTTTCCCTGAAGTCTGAGAGGAGAGACCCATTGGCAACCACCAATTTAGACTCTGTCCCTGCACACTATATGGCTGTATCCACTTCCATCTATTGCCAGAGGAAACTTCTATGATGAAGACTGGAAATGCATTGATAAGTATGGATTATCAATAGAAAACATTTTATTGATTTGGGGGGTGGGAAAGTCATATTTTTCTTCTCCTCTGGGTCTCTGGGAAAAACCAGTCTGTTTGCTGAGCATCAATGCAATGCAGGGTATAGGATCATTCTCATGGCATGGGTTTCAAACATTTGTTGGACATTCCCACACGTTCTGAGCCACCATTGCCACAGAAGATTTTGTAGGCAGAACAGACTGTAGTAGAGGGCTCTGGATTGGCATCATAGTTTCTCTTTTCATAATCAACATACCACCTACTTGAGCCAAAGATATTAAGACTTAGGGGTGAAGCCTCCAAGCCTGTACCAGCTACATCTCTCTACTTTCAATGAGCTATATGGATGTTGTCATCAGTAATGCAGCTCCGTGTTCAGTTTTAAAATGTGACTTGTCATTGAACTAATCTGGGTTGTTTGGGAACCTCTACAGACTCTCCTTAGCTAACGATTCAACAGGAGGAGTACAGTTCCATCACTGAAAGCTTTGCCTGACTACAAAACTGGCCAAGTCATACACCATTACCAGGAATTCTCATTATGTTCATCCTCACAGGTACCAAGAAGGTTTCATTGCATTGGGTTTTCACATAGCTGCGCAAATGCCATCCAGTTCCACCTGTCTCTTCCCCCACTCTCCCTCCCTCCCACCACCCACACACATACACACTGGATATTTGAGAGAAATGAATGGGGAGGTTCCAAAGGGGAGATCTGGAAAGGGGGAAACATTTGAAATGTAAATAAAGCATGAACAAAAAAAAGAAATACAGTTTTAGATTTTATTTTTACTTCTTCACTTTACATCTTGAACACTGCCCTCCTCTCAGTCATTCCTTCTCAAAATCTTTCCTTCCATCCTCCCTCCTTTTCTCTGATGAGCAGGTGGGCTTACCCTTGGATATCCCCCAACTCTGGCAAATCAAGTCTATGGGAGGCTAGTATATCCTCTCCCACTGAGACCAGACAAGGCAGCCCAGCTAGAAGAACATACCACACGTACGGGCAACAGCTTTTGGGATAGTCCCTACTTCAGTTATCACATTTGCTACATATGTGTAGGAGGCTTAGGTCCAGCCTGTGTATATTCTCTCGTTGCTGTCTGAGAGCCCCAGGGTTACAGGTTAGTTGACTGCTGATCTTTCTATGGAGTTCCTATCCCCCTTCAGGCCCGCAATCTTTCCTTCTAGTCTTCAATAGGAGTCCCTAAGCTCCATCCACTGTTTGGCTGTGGATGTTTATATGTGAGTCTGCTGCTGGGTGTAGCCTCTGAAAGTACAGTGATGCTAGACTCCTGTCTGCAAGAATAATAGAGTATCATTATTAATATTGTCCCACCTTCTCTGCTCCATCCCCTGTCTCTGCATTTCTTGTAGACAGAACAAACTTTGGGTGGAAAGATTTTTGGGTGGGTTGGTGTCCCTGTTGATCCATTGGGGTTCCTGCCTAGCTACAGAAGGTGGCTTCTTCAGGTTTCACATTCCCTATGTAGGGAGTCATAGCTAAGTTCACCCCCATTGTTTCTTGGGTGTCTCCCGTATCACAGGTCTTTATACCATTCTAGAAATGTCCCCAACCTCCACATCCATATCAGTGGTTGATTTCCACTCATTCTCATGACAATCTAGCCTTTCTAAAAAAAAAAAAAAAAAAAAAGGCTTTTCTCCTTCTCTCTCCAAACCTGATCCTGAAACCCCCATTCCCCTCCAAATCCCCTCTTGTATCTAGATCCCCCCTTCATCTACTTTTTAAAACTATTTAATTCCCCCTTCTACCTGAGATTCAAGCATGTTAGCTTGTGCCTCCCTTCTTGTTTATCTTCCTTGGGTCTGTGGAGTACAACATAGGACTCAGTGAGCAGGGAAGATGGCTGTGAGGAGGGAAGCTAACATGTATTGTTCAGGCTCCATAGGTCTGCTGAAGATGGACAGAGATATGGGGAGTAGAGAATGGACATCCAGAGGGGTTAGCAGACTTCATAGGGCAGCCTGGTGTGCCCAGGAGGATTCGGGGAGCAAGGAACATAAGTGGAAACAGCCAGAATCTGGAAACCAGCCAGATGTACCACAATGGAAGGATGGATACAAAAAATGTGGTTCATTTACATAATGGAATACTACTCAGATATTAAGAATGAGGACATCATGAGTTTTGCAGGCAAATGGATAGAACTAGACAATATCATCCTCAGTGAGGTAACACAGACTCAAAAGGACATGCATGGTATATACATACTAAGTGTATATTAGCCAAAAAGGTACAAAATACCCAGGACACAATCCACAGAACTCAAGAAAATTAACAAGCAGAAGTCACCAAGTAAGGGTCTTTCAGTCCCACTTGGGAGGGAGAAGAAAGCAATCACAGGAGGCGGGAGTGGGGGTATCTGAGTGGGAGACAGGATGGAGAGGAGAAAAGGGGAACTTGATCAGGTATTGAGGGAGGGGGGACAGGAGAGAAGCCCTGAGGACTAGTAGAGAGAATAGAAATGTGTAACTTATGAGGTTGGAAGGTCGGGGTGAAGCCTCTAAAAAGTACCAGTGACCTGGGAGGTGAGAGACTTTCAGGACTCAAAAGGAAGACCTTAGATGAAATGCCCAACAATAGGGAGAGGGAATTTATAGAGTCCATCTCCAGTAGAAAGACAGGGTATCAAGTGGACAGATGGGGTTGCCATCCCACAGTCAAAAACTCTGAACCAGAATTGTTTCTGTCTAAAAGAACTGCAGGGACAAAAATGGAAAAGTAACTGAGGAAAAGGTCATCCAGTACCCAGCCCAACTTGGTATCCATCTCAAGGGGAGGCTCCAAGGCCAAACAATATTACTGATGCTGTGGTGTACTTACAGACAGGACTCTAACATGCCTGTTCTCTAAGAGGCCCAATAAGCAGCTGACTTAGACAGATGAAGATACCTATATTCAAGCAATGAACTGAAGCTGGGGACCCCTGTGTTTGAATTAGGGAAAGGCGGGAAGAAGCTGAAGAGGAGGGCAAACCTATAGGAAGACCAGCAATCTCAACTAACCTGGACCCTTGAGATCTCTCAGACACTGAGCAACCACCCAGGCAGCACACACTGACTGGTCTGAGGTCCCTGACACATACAGCAGAGGACTGCCTGATCTGGTCTAAGTGAAGGAAGATGCTCCTAACCCTTCAGAGACTACAGGTCCCAGGGAGTGGGAAGACATGGCAGGGGTGGGGTGGTGGGATAGGAACATCCTCTTAGAAAGAGTGGGAAGGAAGAATGGGGTGAGGACAAGGAGGGGATTGTTAATGATTAGACTATAAAAAAACAAATTGAAAGTAAAATAAATAAATAAATAAATAAATAAATAAAATCCTTCCAAAAAATACAAATTCAAATATATTTGCAAAAGTTGACAAAATTTAAGATCATGAATTATTTTATTTGTTTTCTACATGTATTTTAAAACCCAAACATTCTTATTTATGATCAATACCTTAGAACACCACTATACATGATATGTCTTTGGACAAAACTGTGCTGTTTTTTGTTTGTTTGTTTGTTTTTGTTTTAGTTTTTGTTTTATTACTGCATAGTTTCCTTTTTTTTCTACTTTATTTACATCTCAAATGTTTTCCCCTTTCCCCTTTGGAATCTCCTTATTCCCTCCTCCATCCCCTGTCTCTATTGGGGTATTCCCCCACCCACCTACCCACCCACAATCATCTTCCCTCCTTGGCATTCTCCTATCCTGGGGGATCTAATATCCTCAGGCCCAAGGGCCTCTCCTCCCCCTGATGTCTAAGAAGACCCTCCTCTGCCGCATATGTGGCCAGCACCATGGGTCACTCCATGTGTACTTTTTGGTTGGTGGATCAATCTCCAGGAGTATCAGGGGGTCAGGCCAGATGCCACTGTTGCTGCCTTTCTGGGGATGCAAACTTCCTCAGCTCCTTCAGTCCCTTCTCCAAGTTCTTCATCTGGGACCTCCCACTCCACCCTACTGTTGCTGTGAAGTGACTCTTGGGTATTTCAAACTCTTGGGCTAATAATCACTTAACAGTGAGTACATACCATATTCATTCTTTTGTGACTGCGTTACCTCACTCAAGATGATATTTTCAAGATCCATCCATTTATCTGCAAATTTCCTGAAGTCATTGTTTTTAATAGCTGAGTAGTATTCCATTGTGTAAATGTACCACATTTTCTGTATCCATTCCTCTGTGGATGGACATCTGGGTTAATTCCAGCTTCTGGCTATTATAAATATGGCTGCTATGAACATAGTAGAGCATGTGTCCTTATTACATGTTGGAGCATCTTCTGAGTATATGTCCAGGAGTGGAATTGCTGGGTCCTCAGGTAGTATTATCTTCATTTTTCTGAGGGTCTGCCAAACTGATTTCCAGAGAGGTTGTATCAACTTGCATTCCCACCAGCAATGGAGAAGTGTTCCTCTTTCTCCACATCCTCACCAAATTCTGCTGTTACCTGAATTTTTTTATCTTAGCCATTCTGACTGGTGTGAGGTATAATCTCAGGGTTGTTTTGATTTGCATTTCCCTGATGACTAAGGAAGTTGAACATTTTTTTAGGTGATTCTTGGCCATTCAAGTTTCCTCAGCTGAGAATTCTCTGTTTAGCACTCTTCCCCATTTTTTGATAGGGTTATTTGGATCTCTGGAGTCTAGCTTTATAAGTTCTTTGTATACATTGGATGTTAGCTCTCTATAAGATGTAGGATTGGTAAAGATCTTTTCCAAATGCTGTTTTGCCCTATTTACAGTGTCCTTTGCCTTACAGAAGCTTTGTAATTTTATGAGGTCCCATCTGTTGATTTTTGATCTTAGAGCACAAGCCATTGGTGTTCTGTTCAAGAGCTTTCCCCCTGTGCCCATGTGTTCTAGACTTTTCCCCACTTTCTCTTCTATTAGATTCACTGTATCTGGTTTTATGTAGAGGTCCTTGATCCACTTGGACTTGAGCTTTGTACAGGGAGATAGGAATGGATCAATTTGCTGTCTTCTACATGTAGACTGCCAGTTGAACCAGCACCATTTGTTGAAGATGCTGTCTTTTTTCCACTGGATGGTTTTAGCTCCTTTGACAAAGATCAAGTGACCATAAGTGTGTGAATTCAATTTTTGGTCTTCGATTATATTGCATTCATCTGATACCTGCCTGTCACTGTACCAATACCATGCAATTTTTATCACTACTGCTCTGTAGTACAGCTTGAAGTCAGGGAGGCTGATTTCCCCAGAAGTCCTTTTATTGTTGAGAATATTTTTTGCTATCCTGAGTTTTTTTGTTATTCCATATGAATTTGAGAAATTCTCTTTCTAAGTCTATGAAGAATTGAATTTGGATTTTGGTGGGGATTGCATTGAATCTGTAGATTGCCTTCAGCAGTATGGCCATTTTAACTATATTAATCCTGCCAATCTATGAGCATGGGAGATCTTTCCATCTTCTGAGGTCTTCTTCAATTTTTTTCTTCAGAGACTTGAAGTTCTTGTCATACAGATCTTTCACTTGTTTGGTTAGAGTCACACCAAGATATTTTATATTGTTTGTGACAATTGTGAAGGGTGTTATTTCCCTAATTTCATTCTCAGCTTGTTTATCCTTCGAGTATAGGAAGGCTACTGATTTGCTTGAGTTAATTTTGTATCCAGTCATTTCAATTCAATGTTTTTGTATTTTTATAAAAAACTAAGAAGTATATCTCAAATTTTAGTAAAAAACAAAATAAACAAACAAACAAACAGAAAAACTGCATACAAAACTACTTACAAACACATGCACTTGAGTGCTGGAGATATTGCTCAGTGGTTTAGAGCACCGGATGCTCCTCAAGAGGACCTCAGTTCAATTCCCACAACTCACACAGCAGATCACAAGTATCTGTAATTCCAGTTCTAGGTAATCTGACATCTTCACATAGACACATAAGCAGGCAACTGACCACTGCATGTGAAATAAAAATAAATAATTATAAACAAAACCACACATTTTATTAATATTTTGTTTATTTATGTACTTATTTATTTAATCAGTTTATATTTATAACTTTTATGTATGCTTACTTTTTTCTGGTAGAACAAACATACTCAGATTTTCTGATAATATTACAAAGAACTACAAAACAGTTTTAGGCTGCTTCACAATTTCAAATTTACATAAGTAATATGGAAGAGTGTTGACTCCTCTACATTCTGGTAACTGCGTTTTTACCAGTTTTTTGAGTCACGTTATCCTGATGTGATTCAGTGAGTTCAAAGTGCATATACAAAGTGATAAAGAGGGTGAACATCTTCTCAAGTATTTGTTACCCATTTTAAACTTTGGAGCAACACTTACTTAAAATTTTCATATATTTTCAGTTTAAACTACCTACTCTTTAATGCTGACACAAAAAAACTCTATAAATTCTAGATGCATGTTCTTGTCAGTTTCAGAATATAAATGACTCCCTATTCATTTTACCTTGGCTTAGGGTATCTTTGCATTCACTCCATAATATTCTTTGAAGGGAATTTTTTTTTAATAACAGCTGTATACAATTAAAATGCCTTCCTTTAGGGTGACTCTGTGGGAGGACCAGGAATCTCAGTTAATCTGGACCTCTGAGATCTCCTAAACACTGGACCAACAAACAGGCAGCATACAACAGCTGATATGAGGCCCCCAACACATATAGAGCAGAGAAATGCCGGGTCTGTGTTCAATCAGAGATGCTTCACTTAACCCTCAAGAGATTGGATACCCCAGGCAGTTCAGAGGTCAGGTGGGATAGGGTGGAGACAGCCTCTTGGAGATAAGGCGTGAGGAGGAGGTTCAGGATGTAGAACAGTAGGAGGATGGACATGGTGGGGAGATAAAATCTGGAGTATAAAACAAATTACATAAAATACCTTCCTTTTGCAGTTGTGATTTTTAAATGTCATATTTGTTAAAGAGTGTCTAATTGCTATATTTATGGTTTTAAGTATAAAATATTAGCACTTATATTTGTGTCTGAGTCCCATTTTCAATAATTTCTGTGTATGGTATTGGCTAATACTATATGTTTTTCAATATGTCTTTGCTTCTTTTCATGCATTTCATCCACTGTTAAATTTTCTTGGAACTCTTGTCAAAATCAATTGACAATGAAGGAGAGGAGTAATTATGTCTGGGTCTTATTTTGTTCCATTGATGTTAATGTAAACATTTATGCTAAGACAGAACTGTTGAATTTCTATGGATTTAGAATCTCTGCCCCTTAGATTTCCATATGCATTTTCAAAGAAAACCATTCACTGATTTTTTTTTTACATATTTTGGTTTTTTATACAAATATTTTGTAAAAATTTTTGTTTACTAATTTGTTTTACATATTTTACTGAATCTGTATGCAATCTAGGTAGTATCTTACCCATATCCTGGGGACATGAAACATCTTATCATTTATTTAAGTCTTCTTTAATTAAATTTTATTCCAGTAATGTTTTATATGTACCAATGTGTAATTGGTACCTATAGCAATACATTTTGATAAAACAATACATGATTTATTGTTTGGATGATACTGGTAATAAAATTGTTTTTTCTTTCTTTCTCTCTCCTCCTCTTCCTCCTGCTCTTCCTCCTCCTCCTCCTCCTCTTCCTCTTCCTCCTCCTCCTCCTCCTCCTCCTCCTCCTCCTCCTCCTCCTCCTCTTCTTCTTCTTCTTCTTCTTCTTCTTCTTCTTCTTCTTCTTCTTCTTCATTGTTGCTTTTTGAGACAGGGACTTTTTTCTCTGTGTAGTCCCTAGCTGTACTGGAACTTGCCTTGAAGACTAGGCTGATCTTGATATGAGGAAATCTACCTGACTCTGCCTCCTAAGGGCTGGAACTAAAGGCATGTAGAACCACCACCTGGCATATATTATTTAAATTCATATTTTCATGTTAGGTTTCAGTTTGTAGAACTCTGTCCTTTTGCTACTGAGTGCAGTATGCTTTGTTAAACTTATGGATAATGAGTGTGTTGAATAGCTGCACTTGAATATTCTGGCTGGAATCTAATCCTTTCGAAAAGATTCAGAGAAAAATAATAGAGCAAATTTCTGACCTATCTAAACTCTAATCCTTTCCTTAAGTATATAATGCATTTTTATACCTTACATTAAAAATGCATTGATATACATATTCTGTTTTTAACAAGATGAAAACTACAATAAAATTGCTTTATTTAAACTTTTATTAATTTTACTTGAAAAATCTATTACTATTGTCTTATCATTATGTTTTCACATACTCTTTATTTCTAAAAATTGACATTTGTCCTAAATATAATAATCAGAAAAAAAGTCTACATTTGTTTATTTTGCATATATTAAATCTCATAGTTCTGCATGGAAGTATTAGTTGTTAATATCTAACTATCAATTCCTTCTATAGACAAACTATCCTAAATGTAACTTACAAAAATACCATTTTTTTTTTTTTGGTATTCATGTATTTATAATTTACTCAGTAAACACACTTATATATGTCCCAGGTATATATACAAAAGTGAAATACACGAAAGCACTATTTTCTCATTTATTATTTTCAAAGATATATACAGTCTCTCTTACACTTTGGCAGCTGGTTTCTGTGAGAGTGTTTTTACGTTCAATCTATGTATGACTTTTAATTATAATTTTACCACTCAATGAACCTCAAAATGGCAAGTTTTAGCATCTATCTACCACAGCAGATGGCAAACTAATGAGGCTTGTTCTTCTTGCATACTGATATCAATTCTAGAGAACATTTTTCTGATTCATAGGGAGGTCAAAGAGCGAGATTTATTTACCTTCTTTGCTTCTTTGGGTCCTTAAAATATTTTAAATGATTACTAAAGAATACACATTTCATACTTCTTTATTATACATATTAATGCTTGTTTTATATTAATACAATTGAAAAAAGTCAGTCAGCACTAGAACTGGAAATATATTTTAACAATTTGAGATGTAAAATATAGTGCAAAATTAAGAACTGTAAGTTCTTGTAAAAAAAAGAAACCAAACCATACTTTTGCATATATATGTGTATATATATATATACATATATATATATAGAGAGAGAGAGAGAGAGAGAGATTGAGATTGAGATTGAGTATATATAAAAAAGAGATAAGCATATTTAAATGCATACATATGAAAAATTTCATAATGGCTTATTGAAAATATATTTTATTAATAACTTCTAAGAGTCCTAAGATCTTCCCAGAGGCCTACACAAGCCCTCTCACATTTTGAAAACCAATCCATTAGGACTCATTTTTGTTTGAAAATAGTCTAAAATTTATCTCCATAGTCTGTGAATATTCATTCTCAGAGGCAAGTCATCATTAAATGAAATGACTTTCTTGTGAGGAAAAGCCTTATCAGAGTTGTCCATCACAATTCTTTACATTGGTTGCTATAGAGCAGCTGTTCATTATGTAATGAAATAAAGTAATCGCCTTAATATTCACTTTATCTTGATTCAGTTCCATCCGTTTCAAAAGCTGGTCAATGAATAATATTATACAATGGAAGGTTATGAGAAAGGTTCAAAACTAGCTTTAAGGGTTTTACAGCTATTGAATGAGCATAAATTAAGTCAGAATTACAGATGCTGAATATATCTGAATAGTTTAAATGCATTATGTGTCAAATTATGTTTGGATTTTATAGCATAATTAAATATGATAATTACATAAGAATTACAATTTCAAGTCAAAAATCAGTGTTTTGTCTTGTTGATGGTAAGTCATGCATAGAAATTCTTTCTAAGTATACATTTTTCACCCATTATCTTTCTGATATATTTATTTTTTGAACCACATGTTTGTGCACCCCCTTTATGATTGCTGGTATTCATAAAAATATTATCTCATTTTTTTACCTTGTCTGTATTCTATGTGTCCATGCATATAACATTTTAATAACACAACACTGCTTGAATTCACAATCTTTGCAATCACCATTGAACAAGGGAGCTTATGAAGCCTAACCCAGCTTATCAGTACTACCCCTTGAACACCGCTTATAATACCCAAGTCTGTAAGATGTATGTTCCAGTATTCATCTACTAAAGTGAAACATTGTTATGTTAACCTTATAAAGTCAATCCTATACTCTGTTAGTTAGCATCAGTTGATGCATTGGGTAATACAGAAATACTGGCTCAAAAAACTGACCTGAATATTCACAAAATCACGAAAACCTTGCTGGGTATAACTGAGGAAGAAACCACATGTTATTGCCCCTTTAAATAGTTTTATTTAAAATTTTCTTCATATAGTATGTTTATCATAATTTCTATGCCTCTAGCTACTCCCAGATCATTCCCCACTTTCCTACTCATAACTGACCTTATGTTCATTTCTTTCTAAAACAAACAAAAAATCATAATAAAATAAAAATAAAAGAAAGGAAGAAAGAAAGAAATCTTCAACATACAATTATGGAGACTATTTTAAATTGTTTCAGCTTTCTGGGCATGTGGGCTGCTCTGGAATATGTTTGATATACCTACTGATATTTTGTTAGAGAAATCTATTTTTCCCTTTCACAACAGGTATCAAATGGCTTCTTAGTTAGTGAAAATTGTGCCCAAATACCCTTTTATTTGTTGGGAATTTTGAATTTTGAAGCATGTTAAGTGATGTATAT
Source organism: Rhynchomys soricoides (assembly GCA_019843965.1). Classification (NCBI taxonomy): domain Eukaryota; kingdom Metazoa; phylum Chordata; class Mammalia; order Rodentia; family Muridae; genus Rhynchomys; species Rhynchomys soricoides. The sequence goes on along the minus strand of JADRCH010000004.1, from coordinate 30,616,146 downwards.
GTGTGGTGGTGGTGTGTGTGTCTGTGTGTATGTGTGTGCATACGTGCGCGGGCGTGTGTGTGTGCGTGTGCGCACTTAAGTGTGATGCATCCTACAGATCAAGGTTTGTGTAAGTTCATATGCATAACAGCCCTGTTTTGCTTAGAAGACAGTTTCCTTGGGAGTCACCTACCAACTTTCAGTACTGTAATTGTTCCATCCTACTACCTTATAGTTCCATGATCCTTGAAGGGAGGTATTTGATTAAAGCTTCCCACTTTGAACTGAATACACCAAAGTTTCTGATTCTGTACTCTGTCTTATTGTGTATCTCTGTGTTAGTTAGCATCTTCTACAAGAGGAAGCTTGTTTGATGAGGGTTCAAAAATAATAGACTTCAGTTAGTTTCTGGATAAGATCCTATAAATCTAAGAATTTTGGACCTTCTGTGATTATGCAAGCATCATTAGAGAACACTAAGATAAAATAAAGAGCAGAGTTATAGAGTTAGCAGAATGATGACAACACATAAGGACAGCTTATCAGGTCATTATTTGGGCAAAAAAATCAGAAGGGACATATGGAAAAATGTTGTTTGAAGAATTTTTAAAAGAGATAAACACACTGTAGTGTCTCCAAACAAAGCTATGTTGTTCACTACTTTGTTGCAACATTAACTACAAATAAATGATGCTGTCTCTACCTAAATTGACACTGTTTTTCATATACACCTGAAAAATATACATGCCATAGTGATATTTTACTCTTTCTCATGTAAAACATGAACCACTTTAGGCTAAAAATGTTGTTATTTATTCACGAGTAGAAATACAAACTATAGAATATAATTGGCACTGAGTTAGGAGTTGCAGTAGGAATTACATAATTAGAATAAAGATATAAATCAAAGCTTTGTAATGTGCTTACTTACACAACATTTATTCTTCAAAGTCACTCATGAAATTTGATTAACTAGACATTTATTTATATACTTATTTAGCCACCAATTCTGAAAAAAATATATGAAATGAGTTTGGTCATTTGATACTATGAATGATTTTGTACATGGAATTCAAACACACACACACACACACACACACACACACACACACACACACTCATGGAAAGATGAAGGCAGAATGTGGAATATGAGAGCCACTAGCCAAAGGATGATCAAAGATTGTCAGAGTCACTAGATATATGGGAATCAATACTGGTCAGACTCCCTAGAATCCTTGTAGAAACCAGGCATGTTTACACGAGTCTTGCTTCCAGCTTTCAAAACAGAACAATGTCCTCTTTCTTTATGCTTCTTAGTTTATAAGTGGCTAGGAGAAACCGAAATAAAAAAGAAACTGAACTGATCATACATTTCTAAATCATGAGAAAAGAAATAGACCACATGGAATTAAACAACCTCCAGTTCAGCCACTGCTTCTTGGTTGCCTTTATGTACAGAGGATTGTTGTGTGTATTGTGGAGAACATGTCCCAAGGACCTCATAGTTCAGTCTATATCAAAGTTGCCAAGTTGTTTGTATATATATATATATATATATACATTTTATATCTGTGTATCTGTGAGTGCTTGCATGTAAGTTATGTGTGCATTAATTTCATTTGTACCATATAAATTTGTTGTACAATAGTCTCAAAAGGTTATATGAGTTTCCTCATTTCTTTATTAAACACTTTAAGAAATCAACCATTGAATTCACTGAGAATGTAACTATAGGAAAGATTGTAATTTAAATATTTTATTTGCAAAAAAATATAAACTTATTTAGGTTTTCCAAAGTAAGATACAATATGTTTTCCAGAGAAACTATTAGTGTTACAATAGCATAGATGTCATTATAATTAGAAAAAGGTAAAGAAATTGTCATCATCTATAAGACAGAAAACATTTTATATTGTCAGTTCAATACAGCAATTTTCAAATTCTGAAATCTCTTGTGTTCCAGAAAAATATGAAGAAAGAAGCTATTTTCATATTTGTAAATATCTATCAGTATTTTATTGAACTATAGTAAATCTATGTAGGTCATATGTTTTCTTGTTTTTGTTGCAATGAAAAAAAGTACTGATACTTTTTCCATATTAAGATATCAAGAAAATAAATGATACATGGAATATTGTATGTATTGCAATCAACTGACAATAGGAATTGGCATTTAAATCTATAAAAATTAAGTGAATTCAATTTGGAAATGGATGTAAATATCAATGAAATGTTCTCATGATGGTATGTTTGAAATCACTATAATTTTCTAAAATGTCCCTAATAGTGAGACTTCTTACACATGAATTATAGATGCAGTATTTTTTCTGCATCTTATTACAGTTATCCTTATATTATCTTTACTAGAGTTAACAAGTTCACTGTAGAAGGAACTAATGGAAAGTCTGGCAATAAAGCAGAACAAAAGGAGGAAAACATACAAGAGAAATATTTTATTTATTTATTGTGAAGTATCTTTTAGAGTGGAAAATATAACATGTCCACTTCCACTCCACTTGCTTCTTTTGGACATTGCCCATATCAATGGGAAGCAAGTTGCCATGGGAATTTCTTTCCTATTTCTGCCTGGCTAGGTGATTGTAAAAGGAGACTCCAGTGTGACCTGAGGTAGTTGAAAGAATGCATATATTTGAAATGAAGAGGAGCTTCCGAGAGACCCTGGCCAGTCTCCAGAACACTGTTTTCCTTGTTCACTTGTACGCTGTCTAAAACTGGTCTTCAGTTTAAAGGCTAAGACATCAGCCTCGTCAGCAATTGTCCTTAGAGTGAAAAATCTGTCTGAGAAATGGATTCATGCCAGCTGAGCTCAAATAAAATGGGAAAGTGAGAAATAACAGCTGATGCCAGGACTAGAGGGCTAGTCTATGAATAACTATTACTGTCGAAATATTATGGAAAGGAATGCCCAATATTTAAACATGTGTGAGTAAAAAGCTGTGTGATGAGTAGTTTACTTGTGTTAATGAATTTAACTCCTCAGTAATTGAATAAGGAAGATATTGTTGGTTTTCTCATTTTACAGATGAGAAAACTAAAAGGTGAAGTAATTCCTGATCAAACAATTGAATAATTGGAGAAGTCAGAATTTGAATCTAAGTCAGAAATTAGGACTTTTTAGGTGACATATTACACTGGCTTTGTTGAAAATAAGCATGAATTGACATCTTTGTATCTGAGAGATCCATGTGCAAGCATATGAATCCAGTTTTAAGATAAGAAAAATTTTATCTTTCTCTGATTTCTCTCTGAGTACCAAAAACATCTGTGATAATAAATCTCTATTTTATAAAATGTCATCAGCTATCAATTTCATTTAATTATTTGAGTGCAATAATCAACTGCTAGTCCAAGTCTAATTTTAAAAGCTTAAGAGATGATTTCTTGTGTACCTTTATATTCTTTCTTTGATTAATTTCATGCTGGTTTTATAGTTTAACTTTAGAGAGTTCTATTCATTGTAAATTATTTGGAGGAGAAAAGTGACATTTTCCTTGTAACTACTAAGTCAAGATCTCTTTACAGGATTCTTCTCTCAGCAAGAAAACAATGTTTAACTTCTTGTTTTCTCTTCTTCTGCAATAAGAAGACAGGAAGGTAAGCAGGAGAACATTTTTTCTTGTCATTTTTTATATTCTATATTGACTATAAAACCACTATGATAAACAATCAGAGTTCTAGCCTTATTCATTATTATAACCTCTAAGGGAAATTCTGGTTGAGGATTTTTAATTTCATAATTAGCAAAGAACAATTTGACCTTGTCTGGAATCATGTCTAATTGCATGAAGTTCTAATTTAAAACACATCCTCTAAGGGTCTGTACACCAGACATTACCACCGCCCTGCTGTGCACATGTACAGACACACACACACACACACACACACACATATTGTCTTTCTTGATGCTACTGTGACCTCGATTTTATTATATTTTGAGAATAATTCAAGGTGAAATCCTGGATGTACATGGACTATGTCTGTCACACCAAGAGTGTTATTATTCCTTTTATCTATAAATAGACCATGTTATTCTTAAACTAAAAGTTGAACAAAGAAACCGTAGAAGAGTAGAAGCATGAAATAAATGCACAGTGCTAGGGCTTTTAAATCCTACTTATCTTTTAATCCAAAGTTTAATTTGATTGATTTTATTCTAATTTGGCATGGCATATATGGGTCATGTGACATTTTGAATGTCTAGATACAAAAGCTGATTTACAGGCTTATTAAAATGCTCTAAAACAATGAGTGATTTAGGAGAAAATGCTGTCTGTATAATTTTCTATTTATTATCTTATGATCATATTTTAGTTCAATGGCATGGCCAGTAAGAATCCTACCACAGAAGGAAAATTCTATTTTTCAATAATGCCTAACTTACATTTTTTCATTTTTCTTAAATATTTGTTTTATGATATGTATGTTTGTTAAAACAATGGTTTATTGGTCTGGCACAACATCTTACGGAACAGTCATATCAAGCTCCTGTCAGCAAGATCCCAGGGACTAAACAACCAACCAAAGAGTACACATGGAGGGACCCATGGCTCCAACTTCATATGTAGCAGAGGATGGCCTTATCTGGCATCAATGGTAGGGGAGTCCCATGGTCCTATGGAGACTTGATGCCCCAGTATAGAGGGATGTTAGGGCAGTGAAGTGGGAGTGGAGGGGCACCTTCATCGAAGAAGGTGTGATGGGTGATGGGGTAGGGGGGTTGTGGAGGGAAAAATGGGAAGGGGATAACATTTGAAATGTAAATAAATAAAATAACCAAAAACCCACAACATTTTATATAACCTGAAAGATTAAAAGTTTATAATGATTTAAATATTCACGTGCTATGTAGTATCTCTATAAAGTTCACATATATTTGTGGCTGTTCAAGGCACTCAGTGTTAGCTGCATATTCGGGAATGCAATGAAAATCTACAAAGGTCAAACGTACTGTGGAAAGTGTTCTCCTTTACCTAGGTGTTAAATGCATCTAGAGGGTATAGTAATAGGAAGAGTTATAACAGAAATTGCATAAGATCCATAGTTACATTTGAAATGTTTCTTAATATCACAGTATATTAACCTCCTGTATAATTTTGATATAAGAAAAACGTTAAGATTTTATTGGGACCTTGAAAAGAACACACGTGGGTCTGAATTTACTCAAGAGGTTTAAAAGAACATGATAGTGCAGGAGAAAACCTTAGTGCAATACCAGATAAGAAACGTGTCTCCTGTGGTCATTTTAGAGATTTAGAAAATCTGCTTCTATGTTCTGTATCTGTTTACTATCAAGGACAGGAGAGATATTCTGCACAATGTTGTATCCTTCATAAAATTACCCTTTTATGTAGTCTTATGTTACCTTCAATCTACTGAATAATGTGCACCAATTCAATGCTCAATTTGCAAAAGCAAAATAATTGAGGAACCCTAATTCTTGTAATTTTCACATGCAGAAACTTGGATTTTATTAATAGATGTCTGTTATCAATAATTACAAAAGGTATTTCTCATATAAGTATCAAAAATAAATGAGAGCATCAATTATTGACCTCTATTTTATAGGTACACATGATATAGGAAAGTTTTAAAACTGTCTGAAAACATTTCAGTAACTTTGACTCTCTTGGGCTAAAGTATCAAGTCACGTGACTCTCAATTTGTGTGATGACTTTTTTACAGTATTTAATTTGACGTATTCTTTAGGACTTTGTTCTTATCTCAGAGAATCATAACTGAAAATGGGAAATAAACTTAGTTCAAAGCCAGACATATTTAGATTAGATTCAAATGTCTATTTCAATAGCTTCATTTCCATATTTATGAACTAGGAACTTATTTTCAACTTTTTAAAATTGAAGTGACAATATCTAAGATAAAATAGATATACCTAAATTGGTGACAAGAAAAAAGTATCAGCTTGTACTGTCATCTATGAGCCTAAAACCTAGCAATACTTTAGCAATTTTAGAAACAAAGTGGTTTTCAAAAATAACCCAATAATACTGAAATGTCAAAATTAAAGAGATATTATTTTGCTTGGACCAAAATCTTTTACATTTCAGACGTTATTTTAAAATGTCAGTATTTTTCATTCAGCAGTTTATTTGAAGATAACTGCTACCTTTTTGCAATTCCATGGACTGGAGAACAATAGCAGTATCACATTTCATCACAATTCATCAAGAATCAAGATGTTAGATAATCGGTGAATTAAACTAATTGCAATTCTTCCATTTTCTGTCACAATCTGAGCCAAAGGAGTGCTATTTATATTCAGTGACTTAGAATATAATTCCACATTTAGTTAGCAAATATATATGCATAGATGATAATGAATACATCATCTTAATCTTCTGGAGTTTCTTCATGACAATTTTGATTGCTATATATTTTATGTTTATCTGTGTGACATTTAAGATATTTTTAAATATATCTATTCAACACAAGAGTTTTTATGAATATGATTAAATAAACTATAATCTATTCATTATCTTAATTATTTAGCACAAAATGCAAATTATAGTTTGAAGCTGTTCAATCAATGTATTTTTGGAAGAGTCATGCAGAGAATCAACATTAAACAAGTATTTGCTTTCAATTAGGGATGTGTAACTGTCTTAAAGCCAATCATTTGAAAATACAATCTGCAAACTAATTGTAAATTGCAAAGTCATCTCCCAGATACATAGCATTTTGGTTCCTTTTTTCCCCCCTGTTAATTGTAGCTTTTCATCTCTAGATGGTGCTCTAAGTACCTGCATCACAGAAGAGCCTATTCACATTACTATGAAAGGCAGAAGAAAAGCAAACTGAAAAGAGAAAGTGCAAGAAAACTAAATAAGATTCAAGAAAAACAATGGTATTTGAACTTTATATTTATGGTAAAACCTTCTATGTTGTCAGGTAAGGCCCATGACAAAGCTTACCAGTGATATTCTTACAAGGATGAGAACAATATAGCAAAAATATTTTTAAAATTTGGTTAGCAAATTTCTAATTGATGTTTTCCCAACTAATTTCCAGTCTTTTCTTTATGGTGTGTTGTGTTAAGTATTTGTTATGGTCAAAAAAACTGTACTCAAAGCAACTACTTAGGAATCAACTTTATTCAAAATGGTAAATGTATCTTAGGACTAAATTATAGTAAGCTACTATGAGTTTACTGCTCTAATAATGTCTGTAAAAGCTTAAAATATACTATGTTGAGAACTGTTAAATTTATGAGACATTTCAATTTTAGCCTTCACAAAGTTTTCTCAGGACATTGGCTAGTTGATTTTTTTTTTTAACTTAAAATTTTTCTATGATTGCTCTCATAAACAAAGGTGTATACTATTGCATCCGGACAGCTTTGTCCACCAAAGGGTAGGGTTGCTACTGGCCTTTTCCTATTAGAAAATGTTAACTCATCTTTGGATTAAATGAGAGTTCTAGGTTGATAAATAATCTTGTCTGTTAACAACAACAGGAACATATATTATGAATGTTAACTAGTATTCTGTATTAAAAACAAACAACAACAACAACAACAACAACAACAACAAAACCCCAGCCCAGTCTTTAAAGTATTGTTTTTATTGTAACATTCTAATGATACACCCAAGCATTAAAATGCAATACAATGTAGATTTTTCTGTAAACCCACCCAAAACCAAAATAATATATTCAAATATTCAAAATTCAACCAATGTCATCCTTTGACATCATCTAGACGAGACAACACAGTATAAACCCCGTAGAATTTTAATGAATATAAATATCTTGTGTGTATCTTGAATCCAGACTTCATTTTACTTTTCTATTTTTCCAAGTGTTACATTTGCATATTAATGAGAAAGTTTGCCCTCTGAAATATATTAGTTTTCATTAACTGTTCTCAAAAGAGTTTGGCCCAAAGAGAATTAGAGCTGCTTGCCGTTGGTAGTGTGCTTCAGTCATACAACTGGCCTTTGGAATTTTTGTGACTTTGTCATAATTGTGTTATCTGTTACAAGAGAGATAAATTTAAATTCAAAATGAGAGAGAAGAGTCAAGAAAAGGAAGAAGAAGCAGCAGAGGATGAAGGCAAGAAGGGAGGGAATGAGAGAGAAAGGGCAAGAAGAGAAAAGACAGAGAAACAAAGAATTTCTTCCATTGCAATGAATAGCCTTATTATGGAGTTTAAATGTCTCCATGTGATGCATTATTCTCTGCCTTTATCCTGTTAAATAAAATTTAGGAGTGGCTTAAGACAGAAGAAACACATAGTAGAAAAAGACCCCTAAGCAAAAGATATTCAATCCTCAATCTGTCTGTTAATAAAAGGAAATCACTGTGGCATCAAGGATGATGAGCTACTCATACAAGTAACTGAGATGGTTTGTTTACTGTTGTCACAGATTTTCACTTCTTTTGCTAAAACAGACTTTCATGTTGGGACTGCAGAGTTTGAAATTACAGAATCAGTGAATACTATATCAATTCATGTAAATGAATATGTTATTCAATCAAAACAAACAGGAAATCTTCATATTAGATTGTTGGGCTGCCAGTGGATTACTTTTATTTAAATAACACATCTTTGTAGTTGTGCTTATTGCTACTTAGCATGTACTAGAATTCCACTTTAAGAAGAAATCTTTTCATTACCAGGAAGTCTAAAGTAGTGTATATACATTTATCACAATATATAGCATTTATTGACACCATCCATTTTTACATAAGATAACAAAAACACAAACCATCTATTCAACATATTTTCTCTGACTAAATGGTTATTTGGTTTGCCACACAGTCAATATGATTGACTCAGTTGTAATTAATTGGCAATTAACATGGACACTATAAAAACATCTATGAGCTATTTGATGACTAAATACTGAAATGACTAGAGACTAAGTAATGTGTTGCTATGGAGAAATTCATGAGTGTCCTTCTGGAAACATTCTAATAATTTATACTCCTAAGGCATACAACAGCAGAATACCAGTTCAGTCCTCTGTATGTACTGCTACAAAAACTAGTTTTAATTCAACTTCTCATTACCAAAACAGATTCAATATGTTCTTACCAAATTATAATCCACATCTTTTTACTTACTGTCTAGAAGTTTTGCCTAAGATAATACATTTATTTTCTTTTCCACACTCAAAACTCTCAATGCAATTACACCATGATTTTTTTAACCATTCTAATTATGTGTAATCTAAATTTGATTTTGTCATTTTCATCCTGTAATGTTCAAGATAAAGGTACAAAAATATTAGTGTCTCTTTCTAATAGGACTGTAGTATTATTGTTACATTTGACTGCTACCTAAGACTCTGACACTAGCAAAGTAACAAATTCTAAAACCTTTACTATTTGCTTCATTGAAAATTTTGACTTCTTGTTGTAATTTCCACATTGTTTCCACTATAAAGTTAATATATTTTAGAAGATCATGACTAGTTATGGGGGCTGGTGTAGATAGGTTGTCTACTTTTGGTATATTATTGTACCTTCATAGTTTGGTTAATGTACTAATACGACAGTCTTATAAAAAGTTTTTTGTTTCTCTTAATGATTTCAAAGCATATTAAAACCACTGTAATTACTTACTGGGCAACATTCATCATTAACATTGTCTTAGAGTTTTGATTGCTGTGAAACACATAATGAAAGAATCTTGGGTAGAAATTGGTTTATTTGACTTAAGCTTCAATACCACTTTGCGTGATTTAAGGAAGTCAGGATAGGAAGTTGAATTGGGCAGGAACCTGGAGACAGACACTGCTGCAGAGGCTATGGAGGACTGATGCTAGTTGGCTTCTTCCTTATGGCTTGCTCAGCCTGCCTCTAATATAAACCAGGACTGCCATCCAAGAGAAGGAATTACCTACAACTGGCTAGTTCTCCCACATCCAGTGATAATTAAGAAAATGCTCTCTAAGGGTAACATACAGCCTAACCTTATAGATATATTTTGTCCATTGAAGGTGCCTTCTTTCTAATGCCTCTAACCATGTCAATCTTATGTAAACTAGCCAGCCCAACTAATGTCCTGTCCTCTCAATACACAATACATTCCTGTTAAGTCATAGCCTTTTCTGTTCATCTCAGAAGTCACAAATTAATGAATACATCACAACATAAAATGTTTTAAAAACTTAAATATTTCAACATCCTTACACTTCAAATACTTTACAAGTTGCCTCCTTAAAAAATAATTCAAACTCTTTTAAATTCCAAGTCTCTATAAAACTCTAAAATATCTCCCCTCCTCTCTCTCTCTCTTTCTTGGTTTTGTTTAAAGGCTCTTTACTGTAGGCTTTTGTAAAATTAAACATAAATGAAGTATTTTTCACTTCAAAGGGGAAGAACCAGCACATAGTCATAGACAAGAGAAAAGTCAAATTCTAACAATATAAATAACTCAATGTTCAATATTTGGGATTCACTCATGGTCTGCTGGTTTTCTCCAAAGGGCTTTGGTTATTTCTCTGGCTTGGCTCTCTACAGCACACACAGCTTGCCTTCAAAGCTTTGGCTGGTTCTACTCTTCCACTTGTACTGTTCTTTGTGGTCATTCCCTGGTACTGACATGCCCAAAATACTGGGTTCCTCTGTTGCAAATAGGTTGCATTTTATCCATTCACCAATAGCCTTTCCTGGTCTACCTTCATGGTGACAAGCTCAAAGTTTTGTGCATGACCTATTCTATCCTTGACCCTCAATTAATACTGTAACTGCACCTTCTCCTATAGCATCCCATGACCTCTTACAGTGCCATACCTCCTTGCTGTCCATGACCCTTTTATGGCTGCAATGCTTGTACCACCTGGGTAACTCTCAAACATTATTAAATTTGGCTGTCAGCTCCAAGTACAAACATGGCTGCCCTTAGAACATATCTTCTGTGTGATGACTCAGAAGAAACATTTTCCTGAGATTTTACCTCAATAGTACTGGTCTCCATGTGAAGTGTAAGAAGAAAGAAGACCAAAATTTGGATGCTTTGGTGTTTCTTAGAAGGGTGAACAAAATACTCATGGGGAAAATATTGAGACAAAGTGTGGAGCAGAGACTGAAGGAAAGGCCATCCAGAGATTGCCCCACCTGGGGATACCTCCCATAAATAGCCACCAAACACGGAGGTTCTTGTGGAAGTTGGGAAGTGCTAGCTGATGGAAGCATGATAAGCTATCTCCAGAGAGGCGTAGGCAGAGCCTGACAAACACAGAGGTAGATGCTTGCAGCCAACCATCGGACTGAATGTGTGGTCTTGGATGGAGGAGTTGGAGAAGGGACTGAAGTAACTGACAAGGTTTGTAGCTCTAGGGAGGGAGCTCCAGGAAACTAGGCCACCAACCAAAGAACACATACACATGGAGGGATCCATGGTGCTGGCCACATATGTGGCAGAGGAGGGCCTTGTTGCCCATCAGTGGAAGGAGAGACTCTTGGGCCTGAGGGTGTTAGATGACCCAATACAGGTGATTGCTAGGGAGGGAAAACAGGAGTGGGAGTGGGAATGAGTGGATGGGTGGTGGAGCACCCTCATAGAGCCAGGGGAGGGGGGATAGGATAGGGGGTTTCCAAAGGCAAAAACATTTTAAATGTATATAAAGTTAATATCCAATAATAATAATAATAACAATAATAATAAATACTGGTTTCTTCTTAATCACCATTAATTTCTAAGATCCAGCTAACCAACATCAACTGTCTCATTAACTCAAAGGTTTTCCTTTAATAGTTTTGGTCTTTTGTTATTCACAGTCAATTCTTCAGACCCAGATGACCGCACATTACAATTTATTCACAAAAATGACATGGTAGAGTTTAGAGTTTATCATCCCTCCGAGTGTTAACAAAACAGGCTTTCATTGTCTGTATTTTTCTCCAAGATCTTTTTTTCCAAGCTCCCACACAAAGCACTTCAATACTGTGAATAGTCAGTGACTCTTCACGCCAATAGTTCCAATGTCCTTAAACTGTCCTCCCCAAAACAACATGGTAAGGTTTGTCTGTCACAGCAATGCTCTACAATCATCATCATTACTATTTCTGTGATATATGATCGAAGAAATTTGGAAAGGAAACAATTTATTTGACTTAGACATCACTACTGTTCATTATCTAAGGAAGGTAGGACACGAAATCAAACAGGGCAAGATGCTGGAGACAGGAGCTGATGCAGAGGCCATGCAAGAGTGCTGCTTACAGGCTTGTTCTTCATTGTTTACTCTGCCTACATTCTTATAGAACCCAGGACTATCATTCTTAAATTAGCCCTACACACAATTCTTCATCAATCACTAATTAAGAAAACATAGAACTGAAGTATTTTAAGACAATTTCCTCTCTGGGAATCTACCTGGAAGAAGGGAAATGGAATCTGAGCCTTTTCCTAATCTTGTCCGTCATAAAATCATGTACAATGGTAGCCAAAACGTACAAGCAGCAACAAGGATTGTCTATGATGTGGGGAGGAGTGTACACCTTGCCAATGGACTATTACTGAGCCTCAAAGACTATAATCCTCTTCATATGTTGCAACATGCATTAATCTAAGAGCATTATACCAGATGGAACAATGTTCTCACAGAATGTTAAATTGAACATGCTTCTATTTACATGACCTACCCAAGCTGGTTAATTACAAAGAAGCATCAAGTCAAAATTACTACCAACAACAAGGAAGGGGGCCCTAGAGATATGCTATTCAAAAGATAGTTTCATTAATATAAGATAATAACTTTTCAGAAACCTGTACCATAACAATGGCTAGAATACTTTATGTGTCTTTTCTAATAATTTAAATGAATAAGTAAATAAACAAATGAAATAGTCTAATTGTATAAAAATGAAAAAAATGGTTTAAGTATTAGAAAATTTCACTCAGTGTCTTTCCACTTGTGTTGGGAAACAGTTTCTCAGTTTACCTATAGGATTCTCTTGTTAAGCAAGTAGAAAGAATGTTGCATCCTTTGTTATTTCATAGCTAATCATCTATTTCTATACCTTCACTACTTTGTATTTGTAAAGGCTTTATTCCACCCACTGTGAACATTTCTTCTTATTCTTTAAGTATGTAATAAAATTTGTGTGTGTGTGTATGTGTGTGTGTGTGTATGCTCACACATGCACATATGTATCACTAAGTGTAAGTTTCTGCATACTTACTAATGTTAAATGGGTTTGTATGCAGAGATCAAAGATCAATATCCAGTATCTTTTTTAGTTGTTTTCAAGCTTATTTTTGAGACTAGATCAGTAGACCCTGGAGCTCATCAGTTCAGTTAGGCTGGCTGGTTACTGAGCTCTTGTTACTTATTGGTCCTTGTCTATGCAGTGCTGAGGGAGCTCTGTTCATGAATTCTAGTGATCCGGACTCCGGTTCACATGCTGATGACTGAACCATCTGTCTATCTGCCATCATATTTTAATGTGCCTTCTATGATATGCTCTATAATATGTGACCTATAATACAAATTCCAAGACAAAGAAACTCTGATAATGGGAAAGAACAAAATGCCAGTTGACTAATATCCTTTTCTGTTCCCCATGCAAATAAATGTAAAATGCTTTTGATTATCCACTTCAAATCAGGGAGCATTATCAGTGAAGGCCTGTGGGATACCTCGTAGGTAGCATTTACATAGAAGATATATGAATGTCTTTTCATATATATCCAAGTAATGTTCAACCTCAAGTTGGTCAAGTACTAGGTATATAATTATAATAAGTAATAAAATATTTCTGTCGTGTCTGGCTTTTTTTGTACCACTAAAATCTCTACTTTAACAAGTGTGTTACATAACCAAAGTTCAAAGAGATATGACATAAAAAAATATGATGTCATCTATTTAGTTCAGTTAAATACATGACAACTTTTAATTTTATTTTCTCTTAAAATATATTGAGAATATTTTATTAGTTACTGGATGTGAGAAAATGTACAGCTTTTTTTTTTCAGAAGATTGAGTTTTGCATCTAGTTCTGCTCCTCTTTCTCAAATAATCAAAAATGAACAAACCACACACACAAAAAAATATTCTCCAATAGTCTTGATCTTAATAAAAGACACCCTGCCTATTCAGGATAATGCTATGGTTTAATTTCTGCCTTTTCAAAATGAATTAGGACAATTAGACTAATCCTAATGCCTAAGCTTTCTTAGAAGTCACTCTGCACTTTAGTCTGTATTTCCCAAAAGGTGGTTTAATTTGGTCACTTTACTTCAGATTAAATAACAGAATTTATTCAGAATAGTAAAAGCGTTAAAACCATTCTCATATTGTTGTAGAAGTTGAAAGCTAAAAGCAAAAGCCTGTGCTGGAAAGAAAGGTTGTTTGTTTTTCATTTAATAAAGTTAATGGAACATCTTGTAAATCCAATCCCTCTAAAATGAAAATTAATTCCTGTCTCCAGGGGTTCGACTAAGTTATTTAATGCAAAAGTTTGGATTGAATGAAGTTTCTCTAGTTCATGTAGAACATAGTAGTATAAGCACTTTTCCCAGTTCTAGAACTCAACAATTGTACAGATCTAGGGGTATGATGGGAGCAGAGGAGAAGATAGAAAATTGATTGGAACTATAAGGTTCAACCAAGAGCCAAGATAGGAGAAACATGGTGTCTACTCTTTTACTCATGACATAAAACATGGGTCAAAGGGAAAATACCTAAGAGCACCATAAAATTATGTAGTTTTGTCTAATGTCAGTGAAACATTCAGACTCCAGGTCTCTTCTGTAGTACCAAGGGAAATAATCTACAATAGTTATGCTTACATTTTTGAATGAGTGATTTTATGAAGATGGTAAGTGCACAGGAGTAAAAGAACAAATAGCAAGTAACTGGTCAAAGAAGTTATAATTAACAAAAATAAAAAATAAAAAAAAACCTTAGCAAGTGCAAGAGAGATACTGCTGCAGCCTAACTGACAGAACAAAACAAAGACATCACCAAATCAGCCACTCATACATAAGCAGCAGAGTAGACAGGAAGGTAGCGATACTTATTTCCTATTCCCCCCTGATTTTTCTCCATGGCTTTTTTAGTTAGGGTTTCCCTGCTGTGAAAAGACACCATGACCAAGGCAACTCTTATAAGGGCAAATGTTTAATTGGGGCTGGCTTACACTTTCAGAGTTTCAGTCCATTATCATCGTGGCAGCAAGCATGAGAGCATGTAGGAAGACATGTTGCTTGAGTAGGAGCTGAGAGTTTTTTATTTTAGCCAAAAAGCAGCCAGGAGCATACTGGCAGCCTCAGGAGGCTAAAAGAAGCTCTCTTTGCCCACTCCCACAGTGAAACACTTTCTCCAAGACCACACCTACTTCAACAAGGCCACACTCCTAATAGTGACACTCCCTGGGCCAAGCATATTCAAACCACCACAGTGGCGAAGCTTCCATTTTCTCATTGTAGCTGCACACCTGTTTATACCATGAGATAAACAGTAGTTATCTTAGCCACAAATGGTTTTGCTTCCTGCATTTCTCAAGGATGTGATATGTTTAATTCCTTATTTGCTTGCTGTTTTTCTTTCTACTTCCATGAGGTTCTTGGAGCCTGTTTGACCAAAGAAAGGGAATTTGCAGGTTTTAAGGGAAGGGCTCTTGACTTACAGAGTCTGAATTTACAAGTTTGCACAGCACATAATAATTTACTATTGTTATAACATGCTCACTTGTAAATATGATATATCCAATTTTACTTTCCCAGTCCTGCTTCTGGAATGATGAGTCTAATACTAACTAGTTATTATTAAATGCCTAGGCCATAGATTCTGCTCAGTCCCTAACTAATTTTTAACTTATTTAACCCATTTGAACTATTCTGTGTCTACCATGAATACCTCTCTTTCCTTCTGTGTCTACTTACCTCTCTTTCAGTACTACCTATTTCTTCCTTTGTGTATTCTTTGTTGTTTACATCTGTCTCCTCTGTCCTTCTGTTTTGTCTTTTATTTCTTACTATTTCCAAGAAACCTCTCTCTTCTTCACAGTGGCCCATGTCTATTTCCTGCCTCAGGTCATTGGCCATTGGATTTTTTACTGACAGTGATGCTTTTAAGAGATTCTTTCTAGATACTTATTTTGCATTGTAAAATCACACTGACTGTTAGGTTTTACTGCTGTGAACAGACAGCATGACCAAGGCAACATTTATAAGGAAAACATTTAATTGGGGCTGGCTTACAGTTTCAGAGGGTCGGTCAATTATGATCAAAGTAGAAACATGGCAACATCCATAGTATAAAAGGAGCTGAGCCAAGCAAATGCAAATCATCATGTTCCACTCCCTATCCCCCATAGACTTGTTCAAACATATGAGTCTATGAGGGCCATACATAAATGTGGGACAGTAATCTGGCAGGCAGTCTGGCACACCGGTTGGGCACAGGCAAACTCTGGGAGACCCCAAGAAGTAATTCACAAGGGACCTGAAATATTATGCCTAGCTCCGAGATGCTTTTTGACTCCAGCCACAGTCACATATCACGCCCCAGTAGAGGCATGGCCACATAGCCCCAAGCTGTCCCCATGTTAGTGAGACACCTAGAGGCTTAGCCACACCCTTTTCCAGTTACTATATCTGCCCCGCCACTCTAGGAGAGGCAGGAGGTACAGTTCCATCCATGCCACTTTCCACATGATGAAAATAAATGCCTTAGAAATATGGACTATCTCTTCATCTGGACCCACTGTGGGAAGCAAGGGATCTGTCCCTTGATTAATGAGCTGCAGCTAATCTCTCACCAAGGGAACCCCAGTGCTCCTAGATGGTACCCATTCACCCAAGCCTAAGCAGCAAGCCTGGAGCCCCAAATCTGCCAAACCTGGTCCGGGTGGGAACCCCAGCTGCTCTCTGGCTAACCAGTCTGATACACCCTTCTGTGACTGCGGTGCCCTGGGCTAGAGTACCTACAGAGACGACTGCTTCGAGTTCCCGGGGATTGGCCCTCTCCCACACCCACCAGCAGGGCCCTCAGAGGCTTCCCACAGCACCTCAACCTGCCTGTCAGACTGTGCGGGAAGATGTACAGCCACTTCCCACCTGTCTTGTCCCACTTAGAGCCGAATCGCCCCAGGACAGGCACATGGGGCTTCATTCCAGTTTGTCAGATTGTTCCCAACACATAAACATAGAGTAATGCAAAATACATCTACTGCAACTTCAAAGGTCCCCATAGGTCTATAGTAGTATCAACAATGTTAAAAGTCCAAAGTTCAGTCTTTTCTGAGATTCATCCAATCACTTAACTGTAGTCCCCAGAGCAAGACAGGAAATCAGATGGGGAAACTCCAAACTCTTCATCTCCATATCTGATTTCAAAGAGATCTACAGATCTCCAACTCCTTTTTTATCTTTGTTGACTGTAACAAACTTTTTTCTCCTGGGCTGCTTCCATTCCTGTGAACAGTTTTCTTCAGCTGATATCCTATGGGTCTGGCATCTTGAACATCTTGAGGTCTCCAAGGCAACTTCAATGTTATAGCTTCTTGTTTCAATGTCTGGGATCCACACATAATCTTCAGGAATCCTCCAAAGAGCTGGTGTCACTTATGCAGCTCTGCTCTCTGTAGCACTCTCAGCTCAGGCTGATACACTCCACTGCTGCTGCTGTTCTTGGTGATAATCCCATGGTACTGATATCTCCAATAAACTGGGGTCTTCTGCAACTAAGCTTCCCAATAGCATCTCATAGGCTCTCTTTGTGGTCCTAAACCTCAAATACTTTACATGACCTCCTCAGTCATAGGTCATCAACTACAACTAAAGCTGTACCTTACTTTGCCTCTCACAGTACCAAGTTGCAGCTGCTCTTCATGGTGCCTTCTTGCATTCAAAACCAGTACCATCTGGGTGACTCTTACGTATTACCAAGTACACCTGCAGCATAAGGTACAACGTTGGCTATCTCTGGAACATTACTTCTCTGTTTTCTCAGAAACACGTCCCAGAAAATTTCATCTCGGTTATGCTGGTCTACTCATTTTTTATTATTATAATGAATATTTAATTTTATTCAAACCATATTTTCTGACATCAATAGTTATTACAAGTGTATCTTCATTCCAAGTGATGCAATAACATGTCCACATTTTTGGTGGTTTAATTATATTAATTAATATTTAGCAATTTTATACATGGTTATAGTAAATTTTTTTATACTTAATTTACATTTCAAATGTTTCCCCTTTTCCAGGCCTCCCCTTTGGTACCCCCTCCCCTCCCCTCCTCCTGCCGTTATGAGAGTATTCCCCCACCTACCCACCTACCCACTCTCTTCTTCCCTCCTTGGCATTCCCCTATTCTGGAGCATCTAACATTCTCAGGCCCAAGGGCCTCTCCTCTCCCGATGGCTAACAAGGCCCTCCTCTGCCTCATATGTAGCCAGTACCATAGGTCACTCCATGTGTATTCTTCGGTTGGTGATCCAGTCCCCAGGAGAATCGGGGGTCATGCCAGTTGACATTGTTGCTCCCTCCATAGGGCTGCAAACTCCCTCAGTTCCTTGAGACCCTTCTCTAACTCCTCCATCTAGGACCTCACACTCAGCCCAATGGTTTCTGTAAAGTGAATCTTGGGTATTCTGAACTTTTGAGCTAATATCCACTTATCAGTGAGTACATACTGTGTTCATTCTTTTGTGACTGAGTTACCTTGCTCAGAATGATATTTTCAAGTTCCATCCATTTGCCTGAAAATTTCATGAAGTCATTGTTTTTAATAGCTGAGTAGTATTCCATTGTGTAAATGTACCACATTTTCTGTATCCATTTCTCTCTTGAGTGCCATTTGGGTTGTTTCCAGTTTCTGTCTATTATAAATATGGCTGCTATGAACATAGTGGAACATGTGTCTTTATTACATGTTGGAGCATATTCTGGGTATTTGCCCAGGAGTGGAATAGCTGGGTCCTCAGGTAGTATTATGCTCATTTTTATGAGGGTCCACCAAACTGATTTCCAGAGTGGTTATACAAGATTGCAATCCCACCAGCAATGGAAGAGTGTACCTCTTTCTCCATATCCTCACCAGCATCTGCTGTCACCTGAGATTTTGATCTTAACCATTCTGACTGGTGTGAGGTGGAATCTCAGGGTTGTTTTGATTTGCATTTCCCTGATGACTAAGGATGTTGAATATTTCTTTAGGTGCTTCTCAGCCCTACAAGTTTCCTGAGTTGGGAATTCTCTGTTTAGCTCTCTTCCCCATTTTTTTGATAGGGTTATTTAGATCTCTGGAGTCTAATTTCTTAAGTATTTTGTTTATATTAGATATTAGCTCTCTATAAGATGTAGGACTGGTAAAGATCTTTTCCCAATCTGTTCATTACTGTTTTGTTCTACTTACAGTGTCTTTTGCCTTACAGAAGCTTTGTAATTTCATGAGGTCCCATTTGCTGATTCTTGATCTTAGAGCATAAGCCATTGCTGTTCTGTTCAGGCACTTTCCCCCTGTACCCATGTGTTTGAGACTTTTCCTCACTTTCTCTTATGTTAGATTCATTGTATCTGGCTTTATGTGATGGTCCTTGATAATCACCACTAATTTCTTAGCTCCAGCTAACCAGCATCAATTGTCCCAGTAGTCCCTTCTATTTTTCACTCCAAGTTCTACTGTTGTGGGAGCTGGAACATGGCCCCTGTGTTCTATTACATTACCACTAGCTTTCTGTTTTCCAACTCCTTCAGTGCCTAAGCTCTGTTCTCCTGGATCTTTCTCAGTAGATTGACCTTGATCTCAGATAACTTGGCTTATCTCCTGGGATTAATGGTGTGTACCACCATGCCTGGATGTAAATTTACCTGGGTAGGATCTTGCACCTGGGTTAAGGGAATGATTAAAATCATTCCGTTAATCTGCTATCTCCTTGAACACAGTATTCAGCTCCATTTCACTTCCTGATACCCCTTTAATACTGAAGCCACATATTTTACATTTTTCCTTTCTAAGCTTGCTACACTTATTCAAAATGCTCTTCCTGAGACTTAACCAGAGAACACAGTCTAGGATGGATGTTTCTGTGACTCCCATTGTCAATGCAATTCACCTGAGTGTCTTCCTCATAGCCTCAGTCAGACTCTTCAGACAAGGACAAAAACCAGCCATGTTCTTCAACAAAATACCACAAAACACTCTTTAGTCCACATATTGAAAATTTTCACTGAAACGTCCTGTGCCAGGTCCACACAATTCATATCATTCTCATTAACAAAGTATTCCATATTCCTACAAAGATAGCCCAAGAAGTCCCACTTACTGCATTCCACTGCTTTCCAAATCCCAAGTCCTATAATCCACATTTATCCAAACAAAAGTATGGCTAGGCCTATCACAGAAATACCTCAGTTCCTGGTACCAACTTCTGTCTTAGTTAGGGTTTTACTGCTGTGAATAGATATCATGACCGAGGTAACTCATATAAGGACAACTTTTAATTGGGGCTGGCTTACAGGTTCAGAGGTTCAGTCTATTATCATCAAGGCAAGCACATGGCAGCATCCAGGCAGGCATGGTACAGGAGTAGCTGAGAGTTCTAAATCTTCATCTGAAGGTTACTAGCAGAATACTGATTTCCAGGCAGCTAGGATGAGGGTTTTAAAGCCCATGCCTCCAGTGACATACCTACTCCAACAGGGCCGCATGTTCAAATAGTGCCACTCCCTGGGCCAAGCAAATACAAACCATCACACACAAGTGCCAAGCAGTTGTATCCCACTTCTTTTGTCTCAGCATTCAGGAGGTAGAGTCAGGGAGATCTCTATAAGTTCAAGGTCAGCCTAGTCTACAAAGTGACATCCAAGGCAGTCAAGGCTACCCAGAGAAACCCTGTCTCAAAAAAAAAAAGCAAAAATTCATGCACTTTTAATTCTGTTTCCATAGTTCAGATATAAAACTTTTTTGAAGAAAGAAAAATATATTATCTCTAAATAATATACTATTATATATGAATATACATTTATGCATAACACTATGTATTTAGAATATTATATATTATATATGTGTGCTATATATAATTATATATGTAATATATAAATATTTTATCTACTTTTTTCCAAAACACTGTTTTATTTATACAGAGTCCTTACTAGTTCAGTTACAGGAGGATTGGGAGGGGTACCATCATCAATTCAGGGGCTTCTATGGTGTTGCTTTGTTTTAACTCACCAGAGGCAAGTGGCATATTTTAAGGAGTTTGTTATATAGGAAATAGTATCACAGTCTATTTCATTTAAAACAATAAATTATTTTAAATAGAAGAATGAAAGAATGTGTTAATGTGTTTCTTAAGACACATATCTGCACATATCAAATAGTGCAAAGGCAGAATTTGCTCTTTAAAAATGGTGTTTCCACAAATTGTTATTCTGACTGAAGAAAAATAAAAATGGACGTTCTGAGGTGCATGACCACAAATTTTAAATACTGTCAGTGACCATCATTTTCACCCCAAATCAAAGAAGTCTACACAGTGATTTTGAGTGGCATTTTGAAATGTGCTTGTGAATAAAACAGAACGAAAACAGCAAGCCTCACATTCAAATGCCCACACAGAGATAATAATGGAAGTGATGTTTTATGGGTCACTGGGGAAGGCAATCCCATCTGAATGTTTGTTCCTGAGGATGATAAGAGCAGAGTGAATATTCTTCTGCATCATATCACTCAGACTAGAGGAATGACTGATGGATGATGATTGATTTAATACAGAAGCCTGAGCAACAGAGGGTGCAGAAAATAGGGAAAAAAATGTTACTGCAGATTCTTTGATATTGTGATAGATCCAAAGCCTGAGAGTCCTGAACCCACCCCTGAGCATGAATATCTAAATTTGTCCTCTCTAGTGCCCTTCTGTGTAAAATCATAATAGAATTATAGAGCACAGATTACAATATTTGAAGACAAATTGTGTTCCCTTTTGTTTTCCATGACTAGAATAAGCACATCCTCCTGAACTTTCCAAGCAGATGGTTGTCTGTTCTGGGATGAAAGATTAGTAGTGAAAGAAATTCTTCAACCTTACTGAGGAGCACCCAGAATGTGCTGGCAGGCAGTAATAAGAAAGAAAATGTTCTACTTGAAGCAATATTTACAGAGTGCTTGCATTTTAGATGTTAAGTAGGAGGATGATCATCCTGTGTGGTTGTTTTTGTTGTTGTTTTACTGTTATGTTTTTCTTCTATTACCCCTGAAAATTTCTCTTTCTTAGATGTAAAATATGACTGTTTTATCCTGAGTGCTTAAATTACTAAAGAAATATGGACTTCACTTCGATTTTGGTGAGTACTGAAGAGAGCCATTTTGCCAGTTACTTTGTGTACTATAATTCATGGAAAGTTTTGTTACATTATCATATAGTTGTACCTTTAGGTTTGTTAGGTACATAATCATATTAAGATGGTTGCCTGCAAAAAACTAGGTGTTTGTCATAGAAACATAAGATATGATTCTCACGGTCACACCAAGGGTGAATATGAATACAGGTTCTCATGGTATGATGTCATTCATGCCGTTCTGTTTTATTTTATCTCTTGTGTTTTGTTGTACTCAAAAAATTGGATTAATCAGTCCCAAGTAGAGAATCAGCAAGATGACAAGGAATGTTAGAATAACCTTCAGAAACATTTCACTGCAGTTTTGAAATGTCATATTTTACTTCCTTCCCAGATGCAGCTTTGACATCCACTCTGCAAAGTGGGTAATAATGAAATGATAAGTACGTTTATAAACCTTTTAGAAACATGGAGGGATATTTTACTAGTCCTCACCCTGATCACTTCTACTTTACATTAAACAAGTAGGAACATTGCTGTTCAACAGGCGTTTTCTACTATATAATTTATTTCCAGTGCTTAACAATTCTGCAGGCTCTTTAAAGAATAGAAATGATTGTGTCTTCCATCCACACTGGAAATACCTTAACCTTGTATTTTATTGAGATTTTGGATAATTGAGAAAAGCTTGACTAGACTAAGAAATTGTTGTCATCCATTTAGAGTAATTGCCTAGGGGATAGGGAGACCGCTTAGCTAACAAAGGCTTGGTGAGGAAAGGCTCCTGCTGGTAAACCTGATATGATTCCCATCTCCAAGCCACACATGGGAGAAGGAAAATAACATATGTAGGACAGGCACACTAATGGGCACACATACATATATGCACACACATATTACACACAAAATAAATAAAACAACACCATTTACAAAATAAGTAGAATAAATATTTAAATTATTTTAGTAAGTCTTTTCTTGTTTCAGTGATTTAGTGAACTATACGTACTTCTTCATCATATTTAACCACATTTTGTACTTTAGTGTAGCTATAAAGAAGAAGTAGAAAGCAATTACTTAGGAATCAGACTTCTAGAAATCTCGGGATTAAGTTAAGAATGAGTAAACAAAATCAAAGCACAGATTCCAAAGCTCTACATATGAAAGGCCATGAATCATTAAGTTAGGATACAAAACACCAAGTGAAGGTAAAAATCCCTACCTTTATCAGCCCCACACTCAGAAAAACTTGCTGACTCAGTCTTTATACACTTTTCTTTCAACTGTTCATTTACATACATCAGATGATACAAAAAGGTCAACATGGTGACAGCTTGTCCTTGCACCTGATGAAAGCAGAAATTACTGTACAGAAATTCCTCCTACTGTATGCTTAAGTGGCTCTGCAAAAGATGTTTTAAAAATGCTACCCCTTAGTCTTTCACAAGAATGGAGTAGCTTATTTAATAATGTAATATTACATCAAAGACAACAAAACACATAAAGAATCCATACAGGATCAGTTTGACAGTCCCTGGGAAAATAGAGATTAAAAAAAAAAAACTGACAGAAATACAGCCAAAAATAACAATAATAATAAAAATGCAGGATATAGTACTCAAAGATGAAAGAACTGCAAAGACTCCTCACTACAATAAAGCTTTAAGGAAGACTAAAGAACTCTCTGGCTGTACCTGAATATTTCCAGATCAGAAAGCAGGCTCACACTCTTGAGCACGGCTGCCTGTTGCACACACTGTGAAAGCATTTTAAGGACAGTCCCTGGGAAAATAACACAAGGATTCCTTGAAAAAAGCTCGTGGCATGATTTACAGTGGAATCTATGAGAACAATAAATCAAAGGAGTTTATATCAAATAGCCATTGTCTTTTAACTGACTTGGGGCTTGGGACAGTTTTCTTTGCTTTGCTTTTAATTGTTGTCTCTATGTTGAATATTTAGATATTTCTGGAATTTCCTACTGGCCAGTGTCTTTTAAAGTAATATTTTTTTTTTTTTATTTTACTTACCTCAAGATAATAACAACAAAACTCTCCATTTGTATTCTATGTGTTCTTCTACTAGTTAGCCTTCGCAATAATCTCACTGTGCATGTTCCTGTGAGTGGCTTAGGGAGAATGCCATGTCTTTTTCTTTTGGGCCATAAGTATGTGATTCCTTTACTTTATTTATAAGATATGCTACCCAACTTACAGTGGGACTACCAAACACTCTGTTTTCTTCTCTTTGGGTGCTGTATAGCATTTAGTCATAGAGCACAAATCTCACATTTGGGGAAAGAAGCTACCACAAACCATGATGAGACTATAGGTATAGCTCCTGGGACTACACAGGAAGTAAAAGATATCAACTCAGCCCACAGGCTGCCTTAAACTTCAGTTCCAACTACAGTCTCATGGAATTGAGATGCAATCAGAAAACTCAGAGGTAGAGAGTTTGAAGGTGTTAAGTTAAAAGTGTGTATGGTTCTAAGTTCTTATGTTTTCAAAAGATTTTTAAACAGAAATACATATTAATAATAGATTGATCACCAAGTGGTAGTGGTACACACTTTAATCCTAGCACTCCAGAGACAGATGCAGAGGCAGATAGTTTTCTGAGTTCAAGGCCAGCCTCCTCTACGGAATGAGTTCTGGGACAGCCAGAGCTACACAGAGAAACTCTGTGTTGAAAAACCAAAATAATTGATGATGATGATGATGATGATGATAAAATAATAATAACTATTTGTGAATCCTTAAAACAATGGTGAAGTATAATTCTTTTATAAATTGAAATTGCTTTGGAATATTAAGAATTCATGATTTTCCCTTTGAGTTTTAACATTATAATTTGTTTTATTTTTATTTGGCAAGATATTTATCTGCTGATATTTAAATTTTCAAGAATTAGGTTTAATTTAATTTTTCTTTTTAAATTGATTCATGTATTCTCTTATATATTTCTTCTCTACTGCAATTACCCTTCCCTTCTCTGGCCCTTCTTGCTTTTCTCCTCTCTCCACCCAATAAAATACATTTTGTTCAATGCCCACATAATATTACACTGGCACTGGCACAGATGAGTCTGAATAAGGGAGGCAAAACATCCAACGTGTCACAAAAATTATCATTTATTCAAAGGTAAATAAGATAAAAAGAGAAAGAGCTCATGTCAGATTCTTTTGTCACATTTTGTGTGTGTGTGTATATGTGCAGTATGTTCATGTGTTTGTGTGTGTGTGTGTGTGTGTCTTTAAATGTCTTGAACACATGTTGTAAAGTTTTATGACTCATGTCTATCTTTCTATCATGTGGGTCCAGAATTGAAGTCAGACTTGGGAGATCAGTTGGGAATGCTTTCACTTACTGAACTATTTTGCTGGCTCCAATTATCAGATTTGATATTATGTCAGATTTGATATTATGGTATGAGAATATATTGATGAAATTACTTCACATAGACCTCATAGTCACTCAATTCTAAAGAGGTTGGTAAAAATAATTACGTGCATATACATGTATATATATATATATATATATATATATATATATAGTTGAATCTATAAGGTTAAATAACTTATAACAAACACACATGAGATTTATTCATAATATATGTATGTGAAGACAT
This sequence comes from Rhynchomys soricoides, assembly GCA_019843965.1. NCBI lineage: Eukaryota > Metazoa > Chordata > Mammalia > Rodentia > Muridae > Rhynchomys > Rhynchomys soricoides. The sequence goes on along the minus strand of JADRCH010000004.1, from coordinate 30,590,262 downwards.
TTTATTTAAATATGTAATATATATGATTATATATAAATGTATCAATTTGCATATATATTTTCAAAGTTAGGTAACCTTTACTTCCTAAGAGTTGTAAGGAAAGAGTTTGTCATTATATAGGAGGCCTAGTGGATTCGTAGGAAGAAATATCCAAATTCATACAAATCAATAAAGTTATTTAAGCTTTGAGAATATACTTTATTTACTATAGCATTTGTTCTAGATACTATGCAGCTCTTCCTGACATAATAGGCTATATTACTAAATAAGCAAACATATAGTATCTAGTTTTCATGAGTATTCATTAATATGTCTACTTTCAGTTTACCACTTTAAACTAAGTACAATTATCTTAACATTCATTTTCAGCCAAGACCACAGAAGCTTCTAAATTGAATGCAAAACTGGTGTACTTAAGCTAAATATTTAGGGATCACAAGGTTTTGACAATCATAGTCATATTTTACAAAGAAACATGAAGATGAACTCAAATGAAACCACAGAATCCCATAAATTCTGAAGAATTTGCAGTAAAGCTGAATGGTTCAACTAAATTGAAAGAGTGAACCAAGGTCTCAGCTAATCTAGAAACAATGAAACACTTCATTTCAAATCCTGGCCAGGGTCTAGACAAACTTGACTTTCTCTAAAATTGAACTCCCAAATAGTTGAGTTCGCATGTGCTTATGTTTGAAATGAAATATTATTTTGACATTTGCTAGGACAAAAAGAAGAATTATAGTTTACAGTATTAGAAGAATGAAAGAAATATTTGTATGTTTTTATAACAGCATAAAAGGAACATTGAAAATGTCTGCCCTGAAATTCATTAAAGTTTGATTATGATTTATGTTATAGGTAAGATGATCAAAATTAACCTTTTGTGTTGTTTATATTGAGGTTGTATTGCACTCTCTTTAAAAATAAGAGATGCCTCATGACTTATCAATACAAATATTTAAAATTAATATTCTATAATTTTTGAGACTGTGCCTTACCTTGTCTGATAAGACCTGAATCCTATATTTTGGAAATTTGTTATTGAAACCTTGAGTCTTCATGTGGGTAGTGTACTGATTAGGTGCTACACTAATAAAGATAGAAAAAAGAAAATCTCCGTGAAGAATCTTAATGAGCATTCCTTCTGAAGTTCCTAGAATCTGAGAAAAGAATGTTCTGACTGTTTAGAAATCAAATCAGTTGATTTAGTGATCATAAGCAACCTTGTCTAACATAAATTCCTTGGTGTTTTCAATCCACAAATTTTGGGAATGTGTTCTAGGCAGAGAAGTACAACAAGTTATATAATTACATAAATCTACTTTTATATTTTCAAGAAGAAATAAATTTTTATTACCTTGTAGGTTACTTAATTGTGATGTAATTTCATCAGTTTTATAGAGTTGAATTTGAAACAAGTTTTCTTAAAGGAAATAACTATGTAGCTACCAAATTACATGGTTTTTTTTTTTTTTTAAACAATCAATCCTAAAAATTAGTTCTTGTTTTTTCTTCTCCTTCAACACTACTCTTTATTGGTTTCCATGGTGGTCATGTGAGTGGGTTGGGAAGGCACATGCAGCCATGTGTATAGAAATTAAAGAATAGTCTAAGGTTGGGAGTTTTTTTCCTTTCCACCATGTAGGTCATAAGAATTGGACCCATACCCTCAAGCTTTATGGCAGATCATTTTTTCCCACTAAAACATCTCATCATTTCAGGGAGTCCTCCTATCTTATAGCATCCAAATATGACATCAATATTTTAAATTATCTGATATTTTAAAATGAGAAAAATAAGCAACAATACCCAAAGGTCTGATGTTCATAACCATTGTTCAATTTTTTTCTATAGGTTAATGAGCTCTCTTAGGGTTTTGTGAATTCTCTCATAAGGCATAACTCTAAAGTCAGGTATGTTTCAATGGATTCTCAGTTTTGAAACAGAAATGTCCAATTTTTGCATGTTAGAACAAGTAGTCACATAGTCAAAATATACCAGAGAAGACTGCGAAGAATATTTTTAAAATATTTTTATATAAAAGCCCAGAAGATATTAGTTTAAATATGAACAGTATTGTCTATCTTTAAAGTTATCTGTTTCTTAAAGAATTATCAAAATCTCTTATATTAATGACCCTATGACTAATGATCGTTACATAAAGCAATATTAATATAAAGCAAGCAATTAAAAGGCAATAATATATATAATAAAAATAAATGAAATAAGTGAAATGTCCTCCATTGCTTCTCTGTTGCGATAAAATGCTAACCACAATTGACCTAAGATTGAAAGGGTTTATTTCAGATCACATTTCCACATCACAGTGCATCATGTGGAGAAGTCAAGGCAAGTTCCTGATGAAGAAACCATGTTGGAATATTTACAGCCTTGCTTTCCATGGCTCAGTCAGCTGTACAGATTCCTATGTTACAACTCAGGGTTGCCTGGACTCTTCCACATGAATTATTCCATCAAGAAAATACTCCATAGAAGACCACAGGTTAATTTAAATGAGATGAATATTTAATTGAGCTTCCATCTTCTCAATAATCTTTAGGTTGTTGTCATGTTGACAAAAACTAATGAACAAGTGAAACAAAGTTAAATAAATTTTTCTGAGTGTACCATTCAAAAAAACTCAAATTTAACATTTTCAAAATTGTGGAGAGGTCTTGTGAGACATGTAAGTCATTCTGTTAATACTATGTTGCTTATTTTTTTAAGTTCTAATAACAACGAAATCTTTGTTATTTCACAAATTAAAATGACAATCCCTGGACATGTGGTATATAAATAATGAAATTTTCAGACTTTAACCCCTTAGTTTGTTTCTATTTATTGGAGCTAGTTTTTTTTTTTTTCACATATGATATACTGATTTACCATTTCCATTCCCACTACTCCTCCTAGGTTCTCCCCAGCCCCTCCCCTTCTATATTAACCCCTTTCTGCAATTCATAGAAAACAAACTGCCTTCTAAGAGATAATTCTAAAATAAGACAAAGCAAACATAAACATTAGAATAGAATATAAGAAACACACATAAAGAAAGAACCCAAGAGAAGGAACAGGATGAATTAGATACCCACTGTCTTAGTTAGGGTTTTACTGCTATGAACAGATACCATGAACAAGGCAAGTATTATACAGACAAAAATTGGGGCTGGATTACTTGTTTAGAGGTTCAGTCCATGATTGACAAGGCATGAGCATGACAGCACCCAGACTGGTATCGTGCAGGCATAGCTGAGAGTTCAACATATTCATCTAAAGGCCATTAGCAGAATATTGACTTCCAGGTCTTAAGCTCACACCCACAGTGACAGACCTACTCCAAGAAGGCCATATCTCCTAAAAGTGCCACTCCCTAAGCCAAGCATTTATAAACTATCACATTCCACTCCCTTGTTTCCATAGGTTTGTCTAAACGTGAGTCCATGGGGTCATACTTAAACATAGCATAATGAAAAATATATTTAGTGCAACTTCTAAAGTCCCATTAGTCTACACTAGTCTCAACAATGTTAAAATTCCAAAGTTCAAAGTCTCTCCTGAGATTTTTTTCCAATCACTTAACTTTATTCCCCAAAGCAAGACCGGGAACCAGATGGGCAAACTGCAAACTCTGAGTCTCCATGTCTGATGTCAGAGTGGTCTTAAGACATCCAACTCCTTTTCATCATTGTTGACTGTAACAAACTTCTTTCTCTTGTGCTGGTTTCACTCCCTGTTAACAGCTTACCTCAGCAGATAGCCCATGACTCTGGAATCTCAAACATCTTGGGGTCTCCTAGCCAACTTCAATGCTTCTTATTTCAATATCTGGGATCCACACATGATCTTCAAGGCTCCTCCAAAGGGTTGGAGTCATTTCTGCAGCTCTGCCCTCTGTAGCAATCTAAGCTCAAGTTAATACACTCCACTGCTGCTGCTGTTCTCAGTAGTCATTCCATGGTACTGGTATCTCCAATATGCTGGGGTCTTCTGCTGCAACTAGGCTTTACCAATAGCCTCTCATAGGCATTCTTCATGGTGGCAAACCTCAACTACTTTGCATGAACCCCTCAGTCATGGGACATCAATTAAAACTGAGACTGGACCTTTACTAAAGGCCTTCCATGACCTCTTACAGTGCCAAGCCTCAGCTGATCTTCATGACCCCTTCATTTTTTCAAAACCAGTATTTCCTGGGTGACTCTTATACATTACCAAGTATATCAGCAGCACAGGATACTACTTCCACTATTTCTGGTACCCAGCTTCTTTGTGCTCTCAGATAACACTTCCTAGAAGATTTTATTTCAGTGATACTAGTCTCTTCTTCATCACTGCTAATTTCTTTGCTCCAGCTAGCAAGCATCAATTGTGCCAGTAGTCCCTTCTATTTTTCACTCAAAAGTCAGATCCTTGTGGCCAAAGCTGCTGAGCTTTGCTGCTTGCAGGAGCTGGAACATGCCCCCATTGCTCTGTTATATTATCACTAGCTTTCTGTTTTCCAACCTTTTCACTACCTAAGATTGACTGACTTGGATCTTGATCTGTAATTGACCTTGAACTCAAGAGACCTGCATACCTGTCTCTTGGTATTATAGGTCTTTACCACCATGCTTGGATTTAAGCTTTTCTTCACCTAGAACTAATTCTGTTCCAGTCTGGCCTTAAACTCAGACTTCTGGCCTCAAACTTCTGCTTGGCTTTATTTCCTGGGATTAAAGGTATGTACCACCATGCCTGGATCTAAATTTAGCTAGGTAGGATCTTGCCGGAAAGTCCAGCTCCCTTAATCTGCTATCTCCTAGAGCACAGTATTTGGCTCCATTTTACTTCCTGGTGCCCCTTTAATATTCAAAGCATATATTTTATATTTTTCCTTTCTAAGCATGCTATGCTTGTCGAAAAATGCTCTTCATGAGAAATAATCAGAGAACAGAGTCTCTGCAGCCCAGCAGAGATTTTGAGATTTCCTCTGTCAATGCAATTAATATAAATCTCTTTACCTTAGTCTCAGGCAGATGCTTCAGACAAGGACCAAGAGCAGCTACATTCTTCACCAAAATACCACAAAACAGTCTCTTGACTACATGTTGAAATTCTTCTCCCCTGAAACCTCATAGGCCAGGTCTACACAATTCAAACTACTCTCAGTAATAAAGTCTTCTATATTCCTACTAGGATAGCCCATTAAGCCCATTTAAAGCATTCCACTGTGTTCCACATCCAAAGTCCCAAAATCCATATTCTTCCACACAAAAGCATGCTTCAGGCCAATCAATACCCCACTCCTGTACCGACTTCTGTTTTAGGGTTTTACTGCTGTGAACAGATACCACTAGCAAGGCAAGTCTTATATAGACAACATTTAATTGGGGCTGGCTGACAGGTTCAGAGGATTAGTCTATTATTTTCAAGACAAGGGCAAGGCAACATCCAGAATAGTATGGTGCAGGCAAAGCTGAGAGTTCAACATCTTCATCTGAAGGTGGCTAGTGGAAGACTGACTTCAAGGTAGATTAGGTGAGAATTTTAAGCCCACACACAGAGTGACACACCTACTCCAACAAGGCCACACCTCCTAATAAGTGCCACTTCCTGGGCCAAGTACATATGAACCATCACACCCATTCATATACGCAATAATCCCATTATAAACACAAAACTAGAATCCATAATATATATATACAGAGGACCTATGAGGTTAAAAAATATGAAAAAGAAGTTTATAAGTTAAAAGAGAGAATATATTCTCTCACTTAACTTTTATATCTATACATGTGTTAAAATATATGTTTAATATGTTTATTAGCCCAAAAGTTCGGATTACCTAAAAGTCACTTCACAACAACAGCTTGGCTGAGCTTGAGGTCCCAGATGGAAGAGTTGGAGAAGGGACTGAAGGAGCTGAGGGAGTTGACAGCCCCATGGAGGGAGCAATAGGGTCCACTGGCCTGACCTCCCGATGTTCCAAAAGACTGGATTACCAACCAAAGAATGCACATGGAGGGATCCGTGGTGTTGGCCACATAAGTGGCAGAGGAGGGTCTTGTTAAGCCATCAGGGGGAGGAAAGGCCCTCGGGCCTGTGGGAGTTAGAGGCCCCAGTATAGGAGAATTCAAAGGAGGGAAGAAGAGAGTAGGTGGATGGGTGAGTTGGCAGGGAAATACCCCCATAGAGGCAGGAGGAGGTGGGGAGGGGATAGGGAGGTTCCAAAGGGGAGATCTGGAAAGGGGGAAACATTTGAAATGTAAGAGAGTATCAAAAAAATTATAAAAAAATAAAAAAATAAAAAAGTGTTTATATATATGTTTAACATACATATGAAAGAAAAATATATTTTATATATTTCATATATCATATAACATATGTCATATATCATATATCATACATCATATATCATACATCATATGTCATATATCACATACCATATACCACATATCATATATTACATATCATGTATCATGTATCATATATCATATATAATACATCATATATCTCATATATCATATATATGATACATGATATTATATTTATATATATATATATATCATATATATTATATATATATAATAAATACCTATGTAGGACATATTGGGACCATGCTACCATCTTATGGTTGAATGCACTAAAATACTGAGTCTCAGAGATTTGATGACAGGAGTGGAGCCATTTCCTAGCCTGCCTTTCCACTTCTTCTGTAACATGTAACTAGGACAACTCAATGAGAAGTCATATAGCATAACAGCTGGGATTTTTCTCCATGCCAATGAAATATCTAGATAGCCTTGATTCTTCAGCCAATGAACTTCTTCTCCCGGTTATTCCTTCCCTTAAAAGGTATCTAGTCCCTGGTTCACCCAGAGTAAAGTATATATGTTCACATCTATCATCAAATAAATCAATATTAATAAGCAAAGACCATTTCAGAGATTTACTTCATTGAGGATCACCTTAGTAAAGGCCTTTACCTAATGAATCACCCAGGACTAAAACATGTAAGAAACGGCTTTTGTCCTCCAGTCCTTCCTGTACCCTCAGCCCCCAATCAGACCAGATTCCAAGGCTCTGACACCCCTTCTCCACCTGGCACACTGAAGCTCCAAAAGGGAAAGAAGACCTCTTACCCTTGGTTCCTGGCTTCTTCTCTCTGAGGTATACCAGTGGTGCCCAGGTACCCAGAGATGAGACCTAGGACTGCTGTGGACTCCCCATTTTGGACTTTGCCCTACCTCCTCCTGGAGGTACGCTTATGGTTGTGCCTGGATACCCACAGAAGAGAGGCAGAACCAAGTACAACAGACCTGATACAACACTGAGACAAGAAACTGCCTTTCTTTCTTCCTTTCTTTCTTTCTTTCTTTCTTTCTTTCTTTCTTTCTTTCTTTCTTGGTATTATTTGGAGTTTTGTCAACTTGAATAAGCTTTTAGTTTTTATTTTAGTCTATAATTCACATGTCAGTCACATTTACAATTCCCAAGAAAAAGGAGGTGTGGAAATGTTTAGAACATGACCTTCTTAAGTCCCGAAGCAGTTGTTTGTCTTTCTAGACAACTCTGAATGTCACATATGAATTCTTCACTGTTAGTAATAAATGTAATTATTTTTCACGTCCAACCTTGGTATTTTAATCCTTGGATGTATGGACATTTTCTTCATCTTCTTTAGTATTTGAAAATATCTCCCATAGTAATCTAATCAGATCAATTCTCAAAAACAATTACACTCTATCACTTAACACAGAATAAAACAATTCTCAATCATCATATGACTATTATAAATAGGATTTTCTTGAACTCCGTGGACCATAATAAAAGATAATGTATGAATTCTGACCTCAGTCACATTACATATATAAGAATTATATATTTTAGTAATATAAGTAATTAATTTGGGTAATAAACAATTTTAAGAACTTAAAATTACCAAGTATTGTCCTAAATTAAGAATTGCAATGAAAATAAGTGTGAATACATCAATAATTTTGCTCATAAAAAACAAACATGTCAATAAGATGTTTTAAAGATAATATAAAAACAGAAATAAGACTGTGAACAAAGGAGGTGGCAAATATGAATGCCTTCATAGAAAAGACTATCGTAGAAGGGCTCTATAATTAGGAATTCATTGAAAATTAAACAAGGACAACCATACAAAGAGTGCTGTATATTATTCTCGGCAATCTACTTTTTAAAATTTTATTTAATATTTTTTTTACACTCCTGATTTCAACCCCCTCCTAGACTACACTCTGACTGTTCCGCATTCTATACTTCAACCCCCATCTCCACGCCCCACCACACCAGACCTCCCACTCCCTGGGGCCTCCAGTCTCTTGGGGGTTAGTTGCATCTTCTCTGAGTCCAGACCGTGCAGTCCTCTGCTGTATATGCGTTGGGGGCCTCATATCTGTTGGTGGATGTAGTCTGGTTGATGATCCAGTGTCTGAGAGATCTCAGGGGTCCAGGTTAGTTGAGACTGCTGGTTCTCCTACAGGGACACCCTCCTCCTCAGATTCTTCCAGTTGTTTTCTAATTCAAGTACAGGAGTCAACAGCTTCTGTCCGTTGGTTGGATGTAAATATCTGCGTCTGAATATTTCAGCTACTTATTGGGTACAATCTACTTTTCAGTTGTATTTTTACTCTGCAACTTGTCATCACATATGTATTCCCTAGCCTCTAAATAGTAAAACATATTGATGAGATGCAGTTTTATGATTTGGTATTTATATATATTGTGCATTGACCAAATTATTCTAATTATATTTCTCTTTCCTTCAGCACTTATCATTTATTTGGGTTGGGAACCTTCAGAGATTGCTATTTTTATGTTTACATAATAAATTGCTGGGAGTTATAGTCTCTTAATGTAAGTAGATCATTAGAATTTATTTATAATATATTGCAATATACTAGATCGATATTACAGTTTTTAATACTTTTTACATTGACTTTATTTCTTTTACTTTTCTTGACTTAAAATCTTTAAAAATCTAAAGTAATAAACCTCTATAAACTATTTTTCTGTATGATTATTATACATCCTAATAAGCAGAAAGGTGTTCTCAATATCATAATTCATAGGGCATATTTAACATAATCAAGGATAGAAAATAAATAATGAAGAACACAAAAAAATTTAGAAATAATAAAACTCACAAAATCTCTCAAATTTGGTTGGACAATGTATAAAGTGAAGGTCTAAGTCAAGAAAAGTAAAAGAAATAAAAATAAGAAGTAAAATTTTATTTTACTTAATTTTATTGTATGAATGTTTTGCTTTCTTAAGTACCTTGTGAGTGCAGTTTATAGAGAGCATATGAGGGCATTAGATCTCTTAGAACTAGAGTTAACAGCTAGTTGTGTGTGGCCAAGACAAGTAGGTGCTTGGTATCAAATCCAGATCCTCCAAGGAACAATGTAGTAGTAAGGGCTCTCTAAAGGGATATGTAAGTATATGAGTCTACCATAATTGTTGGCATTAGAAATGGCTTTACAGTCAGCCTCTGAATCCAGCGACTAAGTCATCCCTAGGTGACAAGGGCCCTCTTGAGTCTGTTGCTATGGCAACCACCACACACTCCTCACCTGTGCCTGTCATTAATTATCTGATATCCATGGCCAGAAAAAAAGACTGGGAACCCTACCCCTGGTGGCCTCTTTTCCCTCTTTCTCCTCTTCCTCCCTTCCCCTCATCCAATTAAACCTCTTCTTGTGGGACGGTGCTAGCCTGGTGTGATCTGTCTGGAAACGAGCTGCCTTCTAACTAACATTAATGGCCTACAGGATGCTGTCCAGGCGGCTCAACAATGTCTGTCTCATGAAGGAAAGGTCTAAAATTTAGTAGATAATCAATTCTTTTTTGTTTGTTTGGTTGGTTGGTTGGTTTTTCGAGACAGGGCTTCTCTGTGTAGTCCTGGCTGTCCTGGAACTCACTCTGTAGACCAGGCTGGCCTCGAACTAAGAAATCCACCTGCCTCTGCCTCCCAAGTGCTGGAATTAAAGGCGTGCACCACCACTGCCCTGGGATAATCAATTCTTGAAGCTTAATGTGTCAACAATCACATTCTCCCAATCTCCTGCAGAGCTGTTGATCTTTCATTTATGGTCAAATCCTGAACAAGTTGCTCTTCACAATAGGTGAAACTAACCAATTCAGAAGGATAGATAGACATGCAAGTAGGGAAAAGCAACTAAAAGTCAGTTAGTAGAACACTTGTCCAGCAGGCACAGAGCTCATGTTCTGTCTCCAGCACCACATTAAGCCATGCATGGCAGTTCATAGCAGCTGTCTCTGCATTGGAAAAGCAGAGAAAGGAGGATCAGAAGTTCAAGATCATCTTAAGATACCCTGTCTTTAAACAAACAACAAAAGAACGAGAAAATGAAGAAAAAGAAAGAAGGAGGAGGAGGAGGAAGAGGAGGAGGAGGAGAACGAGGAGGAGAAGGAGGAGGAGGTGGAGGGGGAAGGCAAAGTCTGGGAATACTTACCAAATCAAAGAATACTCCAAATACAAAGAATGTAGGAAATTTATTCCAGGAGTAAAAAATTTACTCATATGGGTTAATGTTTCTGGGAGGGGCACATTGCAGAGCATGCACAATTTAAGATATACACTGCTGAGAATATTTTTTTAAGGAGATAATTCAAGAAGGAAAAGTTATGTGTAGCTATGATCCTGGATATATTTTGCTTTATTTTAAAGACATGCAAGGAAGAGGTTTCTGGAGGTGTACAGCTTACATACACCTAACATACACCCTCATAGGTGGCTAGTAGAAATATTCTTGGGTGTGCTGTAAGTGGTTAACCTTAGATATCCATGAGTTATGACACTATATAAAGCACAAGAAACTTGCACAAAAAGTTTAATTCCCACATCCTTTTTGAGTGTGTTTGGGTGTTGTTTGTTTAGAAGGGATACTATCATGTTATTATAGAACGTGGCTCATCCCCCATATGCACAATTTTATAACTGCTAACATAGAGAGAAGATAACAATGTCAAAAAGAAGACTGAAAAGAGATCAAAGAAACAGAAATATCGGGAGATAATAAACTCAGGGATTAGAAGGCAGATTAATTTAAAGCTGAACTGTCAGAGTTGAGGTTAAAAGACCTATTAACACCATATAAGTGTTACTTCAAGAACATTGTAAAAGTACTTGAAACAAACTGTAGGTCATTACAACCTGAAAAATTAATTGGAAAGTTTTGAGATTTTCTTTCATACCATCAATTAATTTTTAATTAAACCTATTCAGAAAAGTTTTGAAGTTATAAGTACCAGGATTAGAAAAACAAGAACTATCTACTGCCAACTTCAATCAAAGGAGAAGACTGGAGTCCCAAGTGTGGGAAAGGAAAGAAGTAAAGTCCGAACAGACCAAATTCTATTACTATTCATAGGGTTCAGTATGTATTTATTTATTAAAGTATTGAATAAACTCATTATCATAACAATTAGAATTGGTGAAAGTAAAAAGATAAAGTTAAGTGAAAGATTAATTTTCTATATAAAATAAGCTTTGTTGTGTGTGAAGGAAATTATAAAAATAAACAAGTTAGCAGAATAAATACCCTGGAACCTTTATTTCCTGTGTGTTTCCTGTCAGCCAGACCTCTGACAGGCCAGCATGGGCAGCTAATGCTATTTCAAACTTCATTATTTTAAATATAGCAGACAGATGAAAAAGTGCTGTCTCTCTGCAGTGTTAAGAGAATATCAAGATTGCAAGGTACAATGTTTCCTTATACTTATGTATAGATAGATGATAGATAAATAGATAGATATATAGACGATATATATCTATATCTATATAGATCCAAGAAATATGTAATGTAAGATGATATTGTTGCATTTTGGACTAAAGGACAGATATAAAGCAGATTAAATAAAGAAGAAATAATTCAAAGGTACTTTTTACACAATCTTCAAATTGTCAAAGAGAACAAAGAGAAACAGCTGTCTATTGAAGAATGCTTCAGATGCAGGGCATAGTCTATTGGAGAAAAGCCATTTATGATACTTTATAAAGTTAAGAGATTATATATGTCTTATGGAAGAAATTGTATAGAGGAGTGGAACTGATGGAAGTGATATGATTACAGTACTCATTTATGAATTTATTTATGAATTTATTCAAATTCTCACACATTTTGAAAATAGTTTTGTCATATACAATGTATTTTTATTATATTTTCCCATATTCCACAACTTTCTTCTAGACCCTTCCTACATAAATATCGACCCAACATGGCTGTCCTACTTCATTATGTTAAAAGCAGACTTCTAAAATGCAATAATAAAGAATTATACCAGAATAATATAAAACAATCAGAATTAAAATTGGCAAATATGTACATGCACATGTGTACATGCACAAGTGTGCACGAGTGTGCATACACACATACACACACAGAGGAAACACACATGTATACACAGACACATACACTCCCACCCAAATATATTAGTTGTTTCCTTGTAAGTTTCTCTGGAGGAACTTACTTCAAACAAGTAAAGGAATAACTGTAAAGGAGTATTTTCATTCGTATTTTTGTGGTTTCTTTTGTGGTATTTTGTGGTTTCATAGTTATAAATTTCTGTTATACCCTGAAAGTGCTATCAATAAATACATGTCTGAACTTAAAGGAAATATATGTCCAAGTACTTTGTGTCTTACAATATTTCTTCCTCTTTTTCTGTAATGTTGTCTATGCCTTAATTATAGCAGTTTTGTTCCTATTTGATAAAATGAGCTTACGCACAACATGGCCAAATGTTCTCATTTTCACCAGTTTTTGATTTCTGTAATAATTTTTCTCAGCTGCATAAAAGAAATTTCTTGATGGGGCATTGAAGATAAACTAATGTGTGGGTACAGGAAATACTTAGAATGAAGTTAGAAATTCTACTGGATTAGGTTAGAAGCAGCAAATTTTTCTACTATTGTCCATGTCATTACTAGCTCAGGATAGTTAGATAGGACAACAAGACTAGCTATTAATTTCCCCATTGAATGTTTATTAAGTTCAACTATCCATTGTTTATTATCTCCAAGATATAAATGTCATTATTGCACTAGTGGGAATGTCTTGCCTTATTGGATATAGGTTTATAGGTTTAACTGTGAGATAAGACTATTGACGACTTTTTTCTATTGGCAGCATTCATAGTACTTTTGAATGCCATGAGAACTAGTCAACAGGGAGATGGCTTTCAGGTAGTCTACAGCTGAATTATTTCAAGACCTCAGTGAGATTTAAGAACAACTGCTTTACAATATTGATAGAAATGACTGATAGGTGTAGAAGAAGCCAGGTTGGAGAAAAAAGACTCATATAATTCAAAGAGGGTCTGTTACAAATGGAAACAAAGTACCTAATGTGTTCTACCTGCTGTACAATGTTGCTTAGAGCTACTATGTTTACAATTGTTTTGACAAGGAGAAATTTTTCACTATGACTGAAAATGATTATATGGATTGTGAAAGCATTGCAAGATGAACTGGGTCTATGAACTCAGCAGTGCTTATAGCCGAAATGAATGAGCTACTACTACAGCTATTAATTTTGACTAACTTAATGAGGTTATGCATTATTATTATCTTCTTATTTGCATGACCAAATTTGTTCTTCTGTTCTATGACTTGTTTTCCTTTGAACTTTGTTGTGTCCTTCACATTTTCAGTGGTTTACATTTTAATAATTAAATATGGAATTTTTAAACTTTGTTGTTCCCATTGTAATTCAGTCTTATTTATGCAAATCACAATGCTATTTTAAATCATGTTAATTAATGCCATCTTCCTTCTATGTTATTACTATGATACCTTGATGTTAGAATTTTGAACTTGGAGAATTTATATTATAGTGATATAAGTTAAAAATATTACTGTCACTTCTCACCTGTAGGTTTCGATTCTATGTGAAGAAGTGAGTATGTTAGAAACGGAAGTGAAAGCATGAGCACGCTTACCTATGCCATTAAATAAACTTATAAAATCAGTTGACCAAGAGATACATAAGTGGAAAGAATGAACTCAGTAAGTGTTGGCTCTAATTACAGAGCTGCCAAACTTCCCAGATATTTAGTCTCTTTCTTCCTTTGTTCAGAGTAAGATAAAACACATTAAATACATTTTAATTTTTGTTTTATAAGCTATAACTGAAAACATATTAAATTGGAAACTTTGGTTTGATCTTTTCAAATGATATATAAATAAATACAGATATACATATTCTTCCCAACTTAAACATACATGTAATCTTGAAAACAAAGAGTTTTGACAGGAAGTAGGAATAAAATATTAAGTGTATACCCTCCCCCATGCAAAAGTTTCTTATACTGAATAATATATTCTAAAATCAAAATATAGGATGCTGAAAGTACCATTTATTTTCTTTCAGGAAAATTTTGCAGGTCTCATTCCTCTATATAATTTTACTTTATGCTACAACAAAAGTGAAGAAAAAGGATAGTGTTTGAGACACAGGCCATGAAAATAATGGAGCAATTGAAAACAAAGAATAGAATTAACTAATAGAGATATCCAGGAAATCAAGTCACTAGAGATCTAGTGGAGATTTATTTTTTTGAAAATGTTCGGTATTATCTTACAATGAAAAAAAACTATCTTTAAATTGTGCATATTTACACTGAAAAATAATTTGACAGGAAAGAATAATTTGTAGATACCTTCAGAACAATTGAAGTTGAAACTTAGAAAAAGAGTTGAAGTAGAGGCCTCACAGCAGGCCAACAAAGCTAGAACTGAAAAACAAATGCACAAACAAATTGCATTTAAACTTGTGTTTTGTGACAAGTTCGACTGAGTGCCACACAAAGGATCAGAGTAGTACATAAAAAAAGAAGTGTTATGTAAACTGGGGGAACATTTTAGAAGGAAAAAAAAAACATATTGATCAAGGAAAAAATGCTTTAGTCCTACTAAAATAGATGCATGAGACCAGACACACTGATCAATTCTGAGTTAAGAAAATTTTTCTAAAATCTTTGGAGTTATCAACATTGGATAATATTTTCTTGTTTTATAGCCAAGTGAGATGTTGATTGTTTTGTCATCTAGAAGATAATATTGTTTGCATTTTTCATCTTTTTGATACGAACAGCACCAACATTGAATGTTTACATAAGTAGCATCATGACCTTTGGAGAAGCAGTGATTTAGCCTAATAATTCAATGACTTCACTGTGTGAATCTTAGAAGTATTGTCAATGAAACCAAAGGCTTTATTAGTCTTTTTCTTATGGAAATTTGGCCCAATAATATGAGCTATCATTTTTATATTATGCTTCATGAAACTGTTCTTAGCATTCAATTCATCTTTTTAGATCTTTGTGTACATTTCAAATATTTTTAATTTATTATTTTTAGAAAGAATATTCAAAGAAACTTGGTGTTGATAAGGAGTTTCATATAGGATTTTCTTTTCATTTCAAGTTTTAAAAAATACAGTTTTAGATACCCAAACAAGTTACATAGAAATGCATCAGTTCATTTTCTGCCATTCCATCTTTATATTTTGACCTCGTATTACTCAGTGTTCTCTACAGCCACAGAATTCATGGACTATCTTTTTGTATTAAGGAAGTTTACTCTAATGACTTATAGTCTGTAGTCCAACTAACTCAACAATGGGCATCTATGAATAGGAAGTCCAAAAAAAATCTCCTGTTTTTTTTCAGTCCCATGAGGCTAGTGGTTTCACCTGGTCTTCTGTATAAGCTGGAATCCTGAAGAAGTAGCTTCCAACAGATGTGCTGGCAAGTAAGTGCAAGCAGGCAAAGAAGAGTGATTCTTCTTTTTTCCAATATCCTTCTGTGAACCTCCAGCAGATGGTATAGCTCAGATAAAAGGTGTATACCATCATCCCTGGATCTGAAATTTACTTTGCTCTAGACTGGCTTTAAACTCAGAGATCTGCTTGCCTCTGTCTCCTGAGATTAACTGTGTAGACTACCTTGCATGCCCTAAACTTTTTATAGCCACTAAGGCCTCTAAATATCCATGACAAAACCTGGGTCAGCTGCCTGGGTCTTCCTGACTCAAGATCTGGATCAGCGGTGTGTCCTCCATTTCTGGATTATAGTTCATTCCAGATATAGTCAAGTTGACAACCAGGATTAGCTATCATAAACTCATTTTTAAAAAGTTGATTTAATGAAAACATTTTAATATAACCTTCTCTCATGGCAACAAACATATTTCTCACTGTATAAAACATATCATATAATATATTACATATATTAGAGAAATGTAAAGGGTACTAGAAGAATGAAATTTAGATTTCAGAATATTTACTACTAATATTTCCATAGCATGTTACCTAAGAAAAATTAACAAACAATAAGGAGTCAATGACAAGAATCAGCTTTTGCTGATAAAACATACTGTTCAACAAAATTTTTGTTGAGAGAACTGTCCTGCCACATAGAAAGAATGCTTTCACACTGTCTACATAGAATGCTTTCATGCTGGATACACCTGGATCTACAGGAATAACTCTGAAAATGCTGAGCATGCGCTGTTCATCTGTCTTGTAGGAAGCACACAACTGGTTCTAAAAAGTAATTCCTCTTTTATGGTTTTTTTGTTATTATTCTTAGCTTTTTGCCAATTAACAATAATTCTCTCAAGATGTTTAAATTTTCCCTTTTTGCTTCTTATGCCTTGTAGACAAGAATCTTCTAATTCGTATCTACTTGAGGAATGAAGTCTGTTAGTTACAGCCATACTTTACTTTGGTATCCTTTGGTTAGAACCTGTGTAAGGCATTAGATTGGCCTTATTGCTGACAATAATAGTGAAAGGAGAAGATTTATTTTATATGACATGGTTAATAATGTTTCTATAGCTATGGTGAAATTAGTCTAAAGCTGCGCTCAAAACTGATGGTATGAACCAGAATGGAAGCTGTACAGGACTGATGTGCCATCTGTTCTCACTGACATGATATAACTGGCAGACATGTGTGCATGGGAATATGACTGTTTCTTCAAGACCACAAATTCTAATATTGTTTTGACATCACTCTCTGTCTCTGTCTGTCTCTGTCTGTCTTTGTCTCTCTGTCTCTGTCTCTCTGTCTCTGTCTCTCTGTCTGTCTCTGTCTCTCTGTCTGTCTCTGTCTCTGTCTCTGTCTCTCTCTCTCTCTCTCTCTCTCTCTCTCTCTCTCCTACTCCCTTCCTATTTTGGAAGGACAAATAAGATGAACAAAAATTTGGGTGAATACAAAGGAAGTAAGTATTAGAAAGAATTGGGGAGGAAAAATGATCATGCTTGTTTGTCTGAACAGCAACAACAACAAAAAGAAGATAGAAATTAAAAAGACTAGGTCGAACAAGTATGTTGTGTATAATTGGTGTTATGACCTGCAACTTGAGTTCACATCATTTCTACTGTCCATGAAAACTCAAGAATATAACCAAACTCCTGATCACTTATTAGGAAGTTCTGCTGTCTTATAGGGAATTATAAAATGTACAGAACTGGAAACTAATATATCAAGAGCTATCAATATTACTAAGAGCTAAGTGCATACAGATTTGTCGACTAAATAGCAAACAGCTTTCATTCACATAATGAGAGGAAGTTTTAAGTCAGAAAACAATTATCAAAAACAAACATACAATTAGCCCTGCATGGTACTCTAAATATGAGCTCAGCACTTGAGAAGGAGATACAGGAGGACTGCTAGACATTCAAAGGAAGCCCAGACTTCCTAGCAAGTTTCTAGGACACTGAGTTTTACCTAGCAAAAGAAACAAACAAATAAAATAAAGAAACAAAAAGTTAGTAGACAAATACACTTTTTGCCAAGTCAGCACACTTGTATTCAGTCTCTGGGTACTATATGATAGTAAGGAACCAACCTCAAACAAGTTATGTTCTCATTTATTCCTATATATATGCACACAAACAATAAATAAGTAAATAAATAAATTAGAACATATTGTGTAGCTTGGTGTTATTGTGGGACTAATAACAGTGGAAGGGCAGAGTGTTTCTGACTATTTTACCAGTTTTTGTTACCCATTTTCTCTTATTTAGTTGCTTTTTCCAGGCTTAATATGAGGGGAAGTACCTAGACTTACTGGAACATAATATGCCATATTTGGTTGATATCCTGGGAAGAACTGCTCTATTTTGATGGAAAATGGGAGAGGAGTGGATCTTAGTTAGAGGGGAGGTTGAAGGTGTAAGGAGAAGAGGGAGGGGGGACTGTGGTTGGGATGTAATATCTGAGAAGAGTTAAAATAAAAATAAATATAAAATTGGAAAGTATCAGAAGGCAAAACAAATTTTCTGCCAAGTGTAATGTTACATTTCTACAATTCTAGAATTTGAGGATCAAAAGAATGAAGTTATCCTGAACCACATAAATTCATGGATAGGCTTGAGTTATCAGGAACTATCATTAAATGTAGAAAGTAGAAAGAACACAGATTGAAAAATACTATTACAAACCCAGGGTTTGATTAGGTTTTAAAGCTGTGAGTGACGAGGGGAAATATTCCACATGGTCAGGTGTGAAATAACAAACTTTGAGAAAAATATCATTGACATTCTAGGAAAGAGAACTAATATTCCTTAAGACAACAGAAAAATCATTGCAAAATGGTATTTGTTATGTGGTAGAAACTCACTTGTTTCTAGGGTATTTATGACAATTCTGTGATTAGAACAACATGGGTAACAATAAAAAAAAAAACTTGAGTTTGGAGTTAAAGTGAGTAATGTACTAGTTTAACACACAATCTAAATGAAGAGAGTATCACGAATTTGAAAGACATTTTAAAATCATTGACTGCTGGGATGTAAAAATAAGAAAAGCCAAAGTGTAATGTTAGTTTTCACTTTTAATAATTTGTCAATGGGGATATCTCCCTTCAAAACAATTAGCAGGAACAAATAATTTAAAAAGGGCTATCAGATATCAAGAATGCAGTTTAATTGGAAAGTATACTCAGCTTGAACAGAGCTGTGGAAGCAATCCTCAGGCTCCCCAAAGGAAGATGTAAAGGGCAATTTTTGACTATTGATTGGATAGTTTCTGTGGAAAATCCAAATGCAAATGTTTATAAACTAATAAAATAAATGTGTCTTTAGTCCTAAACTGATTAAAAGATTGTTTGTAGCCATACCATAATATGTTATTTTGTTTATCTATAAAATTATAATTCAGGTAATATAAGCAAGAGAAATAAAAAAAAAGTAATAAATTTATGTTTTCAGACGTGTGTTTGGAAACCCTTGAAAGAAAGTAAAACCAAAAGAGAAAAACGAAAAGAAAAGCCAAACTGAGAAGCTGCTTTTGTCCTTTATTCAAAGAAACATTACATCTGGGCTAGGCACAGTGAATTTAATGTCACTGTGAGACATAGATGTAAGGCAATGAACAGCATACATATTGTAGATGGTAAATTTGGTGTGGGTAAGAGTATTTGTACAAATCCACTGCAGAATTAATCCCCAGCTTTTGGTGAGTAGTGTTACTTTCTCATTCTAATATAGGAAGACCTTCTCCTCAGATAATTGTATAGGTTGATATGAGCATAAGTGAACATTCTAACCATTTTTTACATGTGTTTTTTCTCAAGTATACTCAGGTAAAAGTAGTCAATATTAAATATTCATATGCTTTGGGATGATATATTCCTAATAATTTTTAACTGAGACAAAAATAAACATGAAAGTAAAACATAAAGCAAATAAAAGACTAATGGATAAAAGTAAAATCCTGAGTAAAAGCATCACTAAGTAGGTTGTTTCAGAAGAATCTCATAAATATGTAGTAATAGAATCATCAAGAAAGGAGAAAGATGAGGTATCACAGTATCTGCAAGGGGCAGATACTTGATGGAGTATCTGTTAGCAGAAATCAACAAGAATGAATGTGACAGATGATATGTTGTTTAGATGCTTCTGGTGTGTTATTAGTAAAGAGGTTGATTAAAATCCACTTTGATTGTAAGATGATTAACTTGAAATGTCAATAAAGAGATGAAAAAAATGAAGTTTAGAGCAGAATTGAGGATACTTAAAAACATGCAAGACCGATGAAGACATGTGAGTGTAGAGTGTTTTAATAGTATTTCTAGAATAAAGGCATATCTCATCATCATCCTTCTTTAAATGTTTATAAACTAATAAAACAATAAACTAATAAAACAAATGTGTCTTTAACTATTTTAAGTGTTTATGATGCCAGTTACAATATAACATTTTTTAGAGAAAAATATGGTATGTATACATTTATTCTAGGTGCAATTTGGGCCAATAGATCTGATCTATATTCATAAACACAGTAAAATAAAGAATTTATATTAGCATTACTATTATTTAGGTATATATATATATATATATTATATTTATATATACTTACAAAGGATAGAAATCATAACATGAGACTGTAAACCAGTATTCTGTGGGGAATTAAAAGGCTAGTGTGATGCTGGAAACCTGAGGGAAAGTCCTATAAGCATCAGCAGGCCTGCTAGTGTCTCCCACTCAGGTTTGACAGTGGCTTATCACCCTTCTATTGTTCCACTCCTGACTACACTAAAACCTGCTTTACCCATGAAATAAAATACACATTAGATTTTCTTAGAGTCTTGTAAAGATGTTCAAAGACAGTCCAGGGTGAAGATGTGTTTCTGGTGCAAATTGCTTTTTAATATTCCTAGGCATATAAACCTCTCTCAGCCCTCCTCCTCATATGACTTCAGATTAACCTAATGATCTGACTGTAACAAATTTTCAAACAGCATTCTGCTGCCAAAATGTTTAACAGTTAAGCTGTTGCTGTCTGCTTGCCCCTTTTTGTTCAGCCAAATGATGTACTGCACCATTCCATGCACAGTAAAAAGTGATACTCAGGGATTTGAAATGAATGTAGTCATGTACACAGCAAGTCAAATACCATCAATTTCTTTCCAATTCAGTCTGCAGTGCATATTTTGTTTTTAGTTGTAGAATTACAGCTTTATTGAGAAAACATAATATACAGAGATTTATTTTATTGTTGCCTACCATTCAAATAATATTTGTTAGTATACCATGATAATTTCCACTAATAAATATTGGATAATATTTCCCTGTTCAAGAAGAGTTTTACATCTTCTAATTTCTTTGTTAGATGAACAGCTTATAATTACATGGTAATAACATTTGTCTTCTGTGCTCCTCAAGTATAATTTTTAACTAAGATTTAAATAGCATTTGATTATTACAAGAATATAATGTAGGTTTTCAGAAAAGAAAAGTAAAGCCACAGGCGCATTCCAACAGTTGTAATAAAGCACTGATAATAAAAGTGGTTTGACTGTTTTTTGCAGTCTTTATTTCAAGATCTGTTTATTTTCAGGATCAGGACAGCCATCTAATTATATTATTTTTCATTCAGTATGTAATATATAATACTGAATATGTAGCCTCATGCAGCTTTAACAATGCAGATTTAAATTGTACAGTATCTGAATTATGTTTAAACTAAGTATCAATACATATCTTCATAAATGCATAATTCAGGTTGACAAATATAAACAGTTTTGAATTTATTAAAATTAATAAAAATATACTATATTCCGATACCTAAAAAGTTGCAAAGACTAATCAGAAGCCTCTGGTATAGTTTGTTTTCAGTGCAGCTTGAGCTTAGAAATGAAATAGCTGCTTTCAAGGAGATATACATAATGTTATTTATTTATATGTCAATAAATATTAATTAAAGTAAGTTTGGTTAATTTGCTTAGGTACCATTTTAAGTCTCATTATCTGTTCTCATTGAGATATTCTTTCATTTAATAACATTTATTAATTATATTAGGTTAGGCTCAAACCAAGTATCTAACACTAAATTCTTGGTAAGTACTACTAATCGATACCTCTTGATTCTACCCAAAGTTGTACGAATGTTTCTAATTAATATAAAAACTCTCTGTAATATAAAATCTTTGTGAAAGAATGTCATGTTACACTATAGTATATCATAATAATGGAGATATAATGTACAAAAACTACATTGAAATATATAGAGAGACTGTTAATAGTAATAAAATTTCATGTGACACTTTTCCATGTGAATTAATTTATAAATCAATGATTGTAACAAGATGAATAAAATGCTACTGTACAGACACACAGACACAAACACACACACGCGTATGTATGTATGTATGTATGTATTTCATTATCATTAATTATGGCAGGGAGAATGGCAACACACGGCACTGCAGCAGTAACTGAGACCTACAGCCTGATCTGCCAGTGCAAGCAGAAAGAAACAATAGACATTCAGCCTGATTGTCAGATTTTAAACCTCAAAGCTCACTCTCATGACTCTTCCTCCAACAAGGTCATACGTATTAATCCTTATAATCTTTCCAAAGAGTTCTGTTCTCTGGTAACTAAGCATTCAATCACAAAACCTAAGGTGGGCCATTTATTTTCTAACCCACACAATGAGAAGTCCCAACCAATTCCTTGGTACCTGTAAGAGCTTACATTCCCAACTAGTACAAGGATTCTGCAACCTCCATATCCTTACCACTATTATTTTATTTTATATTTTAATGAGTTATTTAAAGTAGATATAATTGGTATTTCCATAAGGTCTAGAGATGTTACAGTATTCAATTTCTTAGTATGCACAGTTTTGGTTTGGTTAACTTCTATCAATTAGATATAATTATGCACTTCATTTTGATATTTTTATACTTAGTTTTAATTTTATTTAATCTTTTTTTTAACTTCAGATTTTATCCCCCTCCTGGTCCATCCTCTGACTGTTCCCCAGAACCCCTGTCTCCACGAGAATGCCCCCCACACCCACACCCAGAACCCCCACCCCCACAACACCAGACCTCCCCACACCTGGGGCCTCTAGTCTCTTGAAGGTTAGGTGCATCTCCTCTGACTGAACTGAGACTCAGCAGTCCTCTGCTGTGTATGTGTTGGGGGCCTATACTGGATAGTTTTGAGTGTCAACTAGACACTAGCTGAAGTTATCACAGAGAAAGGAGTTTCAGTTGAGAAAATGCCTCCATGAGATCCAGTGGTAAAGCATTTACTCAATTAGTGATCAAAGGTGGAGGGCCCCTTGTGAGTGGTACTATCTGTGGACTGGTAGTCTTGGGTTCTATAAGAGAGCAGGCTGAGCAAGCCAGGAGAAGCAAGCAAGCCAGTAAGTTACATCCCTCCATGGCCTCTGCATTAGCTCCTGCTTCCAGACCTGCTTGAGTTCCAGTCCTGGCTTCTTTTCATGATGAATAGCAACATGGAAGTGTAAGCTCAATAAACCCTTTCCTCCCCAACCTGCATCTTGGTCATGATGTTTCTGCAGGAATAGCAACCCTGACTAAGACAGGGCCTCATATCAGCTGGTGTATGCTGCCTGGTTGGTAGTCCAGTGTCTGAGAAATGTCGAGGTTAACTGAGACTGCTGGTCCTCCTACAGGGTCACTCTTCTCAGCTTCTCCCAGCTTTTCTCTAGTTCAACCACAGGGGGCATCAGCTTCTGTCCAGTGGTTGGGTATATATATCTGCATCTGATACTTTCAGCTGCTTATTGGGTCTTTTGGGGGACAGTCATAATAGGTTCCATATGAAGTGAGCACTCCATAACCTCAGAAATAGTGTCAGGATTTGGGACCTCCCATTGATCTGCATCCCGCTTTGGGCCTATCACTGGACCCCTTTTCCTCAGGCTCTTCTCCATCTTTGGCCCTGTTCTATCAGACAGGAACAATTATGGGTGAGAGTCTCTGATTGAGGGATGGCAACCCCATCCCTCACTTGATGCCCTGTCTTTCTTATGGAGGTGAACTCTACAAGTTCCTTCTCCCCACTGTATGGCATTTCATCTCAGGTCCTTCTTTTCGAATCCTGAGTCTCTCACTTCCCTGATCTCTGGTACATTCTGGAGGTTCCCCACCTCCTACTTCCCAAGATTGTCTGTTTCCATTCTTCTGCTTGCCCTCAGGGTCTTCAGTCCTTTTCCCCCACCCAATACCCGATCATGATTCCCTCTTACCCTCCCTGTCCCCTTTCCCATTCAGGATCTTCCCTCCCTCCTGCCTTCTGTGATTGCTTTCTTTCCCTCCCAAATTGGATTGAGGCCTCCTCTCTTGAACTCTTCAACTTGCTAACCTTTTTTAGTTCTTTGGACTGTATCCTGGGTATTCTGTACTTTTGCGGGCTAATGTACACTTACTAGTGAGTACATACCATGCATGTCTTTTGCTTCTGAGTTACCTTACTCAGGATGATATTTTCTAGTTCCATCCATTTGCCTGCAAAACTCAGGATGTCCTGGTTCTTAATAGCTGAGTGTATTCCATTGTGTAAATGTACCACATTTTCTGTATCCATTCTTCTGTTGAGGGACATCTGGGTTGTTCCCAGATTCTGGCTATTACAAACAAGGCTGCCATCTAACATTTGATTTTGAGTTGTTTTTACTTTATATATTTAATTCGTACGCACTGTATTTCTATCATTTCATTCCATCATTACTTCGCCAAGTTCCAATTACTCCTGTGCCTCACAACTTTACTGACTTTTCGTTAATTATTACTAGTAGTGTGAATGTACATTGTAAAAGTAACTTTTATTTGCTGACACTTCTGTGCGGGTGTTTTTTTATGTCAGGGCTGGGCTGATGGTGTGTGTTCATAGACTGGATGATCTAGGCATGGGCATTCATAAATGGTTCAAACTAATTGCTGGTCCACAGTATAGTCTGTGTGTACTCCCATGCTGACTGCTGCAAAGGAGATGAATCTTCTACTTATAGATTACTAAAATGCAAAGTCATTATAATGGTACAAAAATAATCCTTCATTTTCATACCTGACATTATGATACAAAGAGAATAATATTTTTTTTTTTACAAAAAGCATATGACCATGTTTTTTTCCTAATCCTAGACATCATTTTACCAGATCTCAAGCATAGTATTAAAACTGATGTTTGGGATGATGTAGAAACTTACTGTTTATGAGTAAATAATAAAGAAAACAAAGTATAACAACCTTAATCAATTTTATTGAATTATGTTTCAGTTTTACCTTTAAATGGGATGAGAATAACCATTTATGGTTGTCCATTATAGAAGAAACTTACTTGAATTTATTTTTAAAGGTACTGATATTTCTGATACTACAATGAGGTTACTTAGGAATCTTTACTATTGTGTAGACAGATTTAAGTATGTTTAACCTGCAGCTCTTGTTAAAATTCAGCACTCATTTCTAAACATTCTGTTCACCCATACAAAGGTCATGAAATGGAATATGACGAGGCCAAGGCATTTTTCCCATGGCCCTCTCTACTGGGGTTCATGGCATTTGGATTTGCTTTTGTGCTTGTTTGTTTCTTTGTTTGCTCTGATTTCTTTTCAGGACAATGAATAATGTTTTAGAAAATTAGGTGTATATGAATTGATCCCATAATTAGAATACTATTATGAGAATTCAACAGTTAAAATTATCAACTGTACTTGATGTGAAAGAGAAGAGAATAGTTGACTTTTAGTTCACATATGTGATTGTGAGTATTTTTGTTTGTTTGTTTTAGTTCTTAATTCTTTAATGTTCTACACATTTCATCAGAATTTTAAAACATACACATTTTTTAAAAAACTAAGAGAAAATGTTTCATCTGTTTTCCATCTTAAAAACAGCATGATGAGTTGTTCCTAAGAAGAAAGACAAAATTAAAATAAAAATTTCATATCCACAGTAACACCATCTTATAAAGAAAATAGATGGCAAAATTACTTTCTCATTACACCAGCAACGCTAGTTTGAAGTTTAAAAGGTAGCAACTTACTAGAAAGCATGAAAAAAACTTACCGTGAAGCACATAGAAAGGAAAAGGCTAAAATGCCCTCATTTATTACTGTGAGGGTAAGATGTCTCCTACTGTTATTAAATGTTTAATGTAGCTGTTGACAGGTGTGTATAATGAGCTATGTTTTATGTCTGGAAGGTTGCTAATGGAACTATTTCTTATTCAGCTATTGCACGATGTAGAAATCATCCCTGAGCTTCAAAAAGTTCATTATCATCCTGTTCCATTTAAGTAAAGACTGTCTCTGGCATACAGTGGTTTGAAATTTTGTTCAATTTTATTTGCTTTGAATAAAATGGACATTTTCACCTGTTAAGAAAAATAAAACTTAGACTGTAGAAGATTTTACTGTATAAAAAAGTGTTTGATTATCAAAGGTCAAGTGTGGTGAAAGGTAGTAGTTGTTTAAAAACACTTTACAGGACTGACTAAGACTAAGAATTCCTTTTTATCACATTACCTGTTGTTCTGTAACATACTGAGTTAGTTCATTTTATTTTGAGTTTTCAAGCCAACTAATTGTTTAATTCCTTCAAGTGGTTGTATACCAATACATACTGTAGTTGAAAAATTTATTAAACTATTGGGACTTGAAATAGAAAAGGTAATATACAGTACAAAGTATTTCAAAATTTTGTAACATGTGGTTTAAATTGAATAATCTTTACCTCTAATATATGAATGTATAATCTATATAAACTATATTGGGAAAAACCAAAGCAATTATTCTCAAAGATTTTGTTAATCCTGAAACTCAATAAAACATATAGTCTTATGAAGCATAATAAGTGAATTGGATTTCAATGATTAAACCAGCTGAATAGAGAAACACACCATACTAAAGAATTGGCAATAGATATTAAGAACATAGCTGTCATATATATATATATATATATATATATATATATATATATATATATAT